>JASSUY010026283.1:16549-32680 GCA_032466535.1 Forpus xanthops | reverse complement strand
CTCCACGCAGCCTTCTCTTCTCCAGGCTGAACAGCCCCAACTTTCTCAGCCTATCTTCATACAGGAGGTGCTCCAGTTCCCTGATCATCCTCATGGCCCTCCTCTGGACTTGTTCCCACAGCTCCATGTCCTTTTTCTCTTGAGGACACCAGAACTGCACAAAATACTCCAAGTTAACTCATCCTAAAGTATGTGGCTAGAATAGGTCACATGAATTACATGCCAATTTGCCAATTTCTCCTCATTGCCTATAAAGTGTGGCTAGCTCAGGTGCAGACATCCAAAATTAGGTCAGATGAATCATGTAATACAATATCCCTCGAGGACAGAGTTGGAGGGAGGAGTTGCATTCCTTCTGAAGTGACTTGTTACCACAGTGTCTGGGGCTGTCATAAGTCAGATTAATTCTACTTATATATTTGTATAAAGGGTGATTGTCATTTCACATGTTATTATTTATAAGTTTCAAATAAAGTTTCACACTCAGAAAATTGGTATAATATTATCAATACTTGACAGAGCATTTTTTGATCACCCAAGGATTTTAAACTAGTTTGGATTAAAACTAGGCACATAATCATCTTTTCACAGAGTTAGTCTTGAACATATGACACAAAATTTATGTTGGCTTTATGTCTTGCTGACCATCTCTGTGCTGAACATGGGAGAACGGCAAGCATTTGACTCAGCATAAAGTGGATCAGATAAACAATGACTTGCTATGCACAAAACCTACTACTGCAATGTCCATGCCTCACAAAAATTAATCATTAAAAAAGACCTGAACTTACACAGCTGGTTTATACAAGAATAGTTATTATTATCATGTGTTCGTTTTATTTTCATCTGGTGCTAGGAGTCCTAAACCTAAATTTACTACATTCTCTAAACAAAGACTGAAATGTGAATAAAGCCTTGCTGGGGTGAATATTTTACTAAATATTTTGGTTCAGCATGAAAGAATCCCCTTCTCTTTTCCCCAAATTCATCAAATATTCAGTTATGGAAATACAATTCCTTGTGAAATTGGATGGTAAGCAGTTCAGTGAAATTATGGGAGTTAAAAATAACTGGCATAATCTGAAAGTCCACCAAATAAGAGCTGAAGAAGGAAAAGAAAGCAAGAATGAAGAGGATGAGTAGGCTTTACTGCCAAATTGGCTTCAGTGTTAAGAAAATGCCATGTTCGCTACTAGGCAGTAATAACTGCATATGGCCATGACCATTTTTCTAAAACTCAAGGGGCTTGAACCGTTGCATAATGACAGGAAAGTTAAAACACCTTCCTGATGGAATTGAGGACCAAGAAACCCATAAAGAAGGAAAAGACATGGAGGACTGAATAATCTTTGAATATCCTTCAAAGGCAGTTCTAAAGAACTATGCTGAAGTTCAGGTAAGTATCAGCTCTTCTGCAGCTTGAAGTTTTAATATTGAAGGAGGTACGTACACATCCTTAGCCAGAGGACTGTGAAGCAGATATAAGTTAGTCAGATGAAGGACGAGAGAAACTTTTAGAATCTAAACATTACATAAATACATGTGTTCTTATATTTACATTAAAACTGTGTTTTACAAGCCTTTATGGAAGTATTGTTTATCTTTGCTCAAATGAAGCTCTCAGTTGGGTGACCTGGTTCTGCTCCCCATTCCCTGAGCCTGGAACTTGCAACAGTTGGACATGACACTAATGGATCAAAGTTTAGCTATGTTTAACTCTGCTATTACACATGAATTGAAAAGATAGAGACAGAAAATAGAGTTTCATAGAAAGGAACGGAAATGCGATACAGAAAATAACGTGTTCAGCAGTAGTCAAGGAAGTGTGAATCTTTATTAAAAGTGATATTATGTGGTTTGGGATTTTTTTTAGCTCTATTTTTAAAGCACATTAGTGATTATTTTAACATAGCTTTTTTATTGTAACTCCATGCATACTGTATCACCTATAACTATTCTATCTCTGGAAAAGTTATATTTCAGGGGTTTTGCCATCTTTAATTTTGCACCATAGATTTTCCGCAAAAAAAAAACCAAGGGAGCACAACAAAATTTAAGCAAATATTCAAACAAAAGACAGTCTCTATAAAAAAGAACATCTTGAAATAAACCAGTAGACCTCCCAGGAATGTTCTATTCCAAATATTGCCATAGCTGGAATGAATACCTCCTGCAGCCCAAGCCTGCTACCGTAACAGATCTGATTTTGTTACAAGGCGACCAAATATCGAAAAAAAAAACCAACCAACCCAACCCAAAACTAAAAACACCCAAAACCCAGAACAGCAGTGAAATTTTAAAGATGTGCAACAACTCTTAAGGGCTATACTCACTGTGACACAAGACGTGCAGGTTTCCTAATGTTCCTTCCTACAGTCAGTACTTTAGTATGCACAACAATTTATTTATTTATTTTTAAAGAAGATCCAATTTCAGTAGAACTTTTGCAAGGGCTGTTTAGAACTCGTTAAATAGAAGCTGCTTGCCAGTTCTTTGTACAGTGAAGCCTTCTCTATAGTGACCTCACTGGTGGCAGTCGGGTCACCAGCGTACACTTTTGTTTCTTTTCTTTCAGCAGTATAAACAAAAGCTAACTGAAAGTATATATGTACAAAGAAAAGCCATACAAACTTGATCAAGAACTGATGTGCATGTTTACAAATGTCTACTAACATTTGACTTGTGATAGATCCCCTGTCACATCTGAATGTCTGTTAGTGCCACAGACAGGCCTCTGAGGCAAAAAATGATGAAATGACCCAACAGATATTTCAGGGCTGCCAGGAACACTAGTCACTGATGAAGATTCAGAAGAGATCTGTCCTAAAAAGAATCACTGGATTTTCAAATAGCTACGAAGAAAAATTACTATTTTTTGACACAACCAGTGAGAAGCCACAATTTAGAAACTTTGCTTTTCTTAGAAAACTCTTTGCTCAAGACTAGATTACCCTGGTTGTCATTAAAATTCATATTTCTTACAGACATAGAGTTACAGAATAATTACAACAGGAATGAATTTTGCAGGTCTTGGCCCTGCTGCTTCATGGCAGGGGCCGTGGCTGACCCCAGTCCTCCATCCTGGGCTCTGCCACTGGGGAGTTGAGCCTAGGGAGTGAGAGCACCCTACATTCTCCACACATCTGACCTGGCCAAGCTCCCTGATACTTAATTTGAAATGCACAAAATCCCAGCTCTTCCCAAGATATCCTCTGCAGAAAACGAATGGGAGAAGCTCCATACTCCATATCCTTTGCATAGGACCTGCAAGGATATGTACCACCTTTGATCATAAGGAGCAGCCAGGCTGTCAGGTAGAGGTGACTTGCTCTCTGTGTGCATCAGGAATGTGTTGGATACTTGTGCCTTCACATGGCTGAAGCAAAGTACCTACTTCTGCTTCCTAGAATGGGCTTAACTTGTGAAATAAGGGTGTAGATGCTTGCTCTAAAATGGCAGCAGTTTGAAGCAAAGCCTCACATCAAGGCCACAGGAAACATTACCTATGAATTGTTGAGGTATCTGTGAAATAGTGGGGATTTTGAGAACTGCTTTCCAGATGAAGATATCAAATTCCAGCCTCATCCCCAAGTACCACAACTTGCATTCATCACCACAAGCATCACCTATACGTTTTTTTTGACAGCTGCTACAGAAAGGTTACATTTTTCTCAAATGCATTGTGAGATTTCTTCTTTATTTTTCCTTTATAACATGTATCTGTGCTGATACTCCTGACCTGTTACTGCTGTTCTCAGCTATTTATCCAGGCCACCATGGCCATAATGCCTTACTGAAGTGCACAGAACGCAGCACAGTCCTAATGTGCCCACTTGTGAATGGAAAAATGGGGATAAGGAGTCACATTTTTCCTTACTGTGTGCAGGTAGTCTTTTTGTAATTAAAGCTATGAGAAATTTTTTTCATCAGTTTCTCTCTTGGGTCCCTGTAGTTCCACTCCCAAACTGCATTAAAACTCAATCGTCTATGCAATGTTTTTCTATGCAAGGTATATAAAGTCTCCCTCAAGAACAACTGTTTGTGAAGTTATGAGTTTCTGTTGCACTGTAAAATAATCCTAGTTTTTCTGTATGTACACAGGTTACTTTACACATGCAAGTACTTCACAAGCAATTTGAGCTATATAAGTTTATGCTAACATAAAACTGGCCCTTGACAGCTATAGGACTATGCAAATACAATATTATAAAAGTTTTAAGACTTTAAAATTGAATTTTAATAATTAGAGGGTTTAGGGGGGTTCTATTATATGTACACAAAAAAGATTTAGCCTGAAGGAAAGGAAATCAGAATGTTCAGGTTTATTTAAGAAAATCTAATATCATTGTTCATTTTCAGTTCTTACTTTACAACTTCATGCTTTGTGTTTTCTTGATAAAACTCCTCTTGGTATGTTTGTGACTTTTCACAAACACTGCAGTCTAAAAGTTCACTGCCAGTTAACTTTGTCTCTATCATTTTTTTTTTAATGACAAGACCGTGTGCACATATGTTTCCTGCTCGAGCTGAGGTTCATATTTACAGGATATGGAAAGTCAGCATGACAAAAATAATGGCGGTGTAGAAGGAAATTCACTTTCGTTAACAGGCATCCTATTTACCCTACTGCCACCTCGCACGATTTGCCACATGCCATTTCAGACACCCACGTTCCTTTAGTGAAAACTTCCTGCACGGAAAATGGAAACTTTGACAAAAAATACCAACAATAACAACAAACAACAACAACAAAAATAAAAGAAGCTGAGTTTATCCTGGAAAAAAATATATCAGTTTGATGCGTTCCTCAGATACATCCATGCAGCTCCCACTGAATCCACTCATCACATGTGAAAATGATCAAAGAAAATTATACTGAATTATTTGGGTTTAGAAAAAAATATTAAAAAATAACAATTTAAAAAAAAAAAAAACACTGCATTCTGCTTACTGAGAGGCCTGGCTGCCCTCAAAACTGTTTTCCAAACCCTTTTAGTTATAAGTGAAGCTTAATTTTTCTCACAGTTGCTGAGAAAGGATTCCCAGTCAGTAGAAAATCACCCAGGGAGACTGGACTATGGATCCTCAGCAGCTACCTATAGGATTATTATGGGATGAAGAAGGAAAGCAGTAAGTTTACAACCATAAACTCCCAAAAATTGGACCCAGAGACCCAGTCACGAAGTTCATAGCACATTCAAGCCAGTGGCTGGATTTACAATGATGAGTGAACTGAAGAGCTGATACTTTGGCAGCAGGCAGGAACCACAAAAACAAATCATTTAAAGGAAATCATTTTCTGTGCACTTAGCACTACTATAAACCCTCTGCACTTAAAAGCTTGGCTCCATGTGACGGTAACTCAGAGCAATTAAATTAGTATAAAATCAGGGGAAATTCCCATTAACTGATGCAAAGATCTTTTTAAGTTTTGGGGTTTTTTTGTTTTTTTTGTTTTTGTTTTTGTTTTGTTTTGTTTTGTTTTGGGTTTGTTTTTTTTATCTTTAGGATTTCTATAACAATCATGGGGAGAAATCTGTTTATCTGAGTCTTGTCAGAAACTGCACACTTTGTATTTTTGGTTTAAAAATTTTAAAAAATTTTTAAAAATTTAAAAATATTCTGGATTCCGATTTCACTCAAGATTATAATCACCAGCAACAGCTTTTTTGCAAAGGCTGTTAAACTAGAATTTAAAAGGACATGAGAAATTATACTCTGTGAAGCAAGATTTGACCAGAAGTAAGCTCATATGAATTACCGAGAGTCATGGAATAATATTCTTATTTGCTCTATGACGCGTGAATTGAATTTTGCACAGTGCTATGGGTCACTGAAAATGACCGTCTCCAGGGTTATGGAAGAGCTTGCTGCTGATTAGAAATCATAAAGTGCAACTGAGTTGAGGTACAAAAAGCCTGAGAATCAGTTTAAAGATCTGAAGCTCTAGCTTTTGAGAAAAAGAATGCGTGAATGGTTCATTAGCTACTAAAATAGACCAAGTGTTACAACAGCAAGAGCATGTAGACCTTACTTGTGTAACAAAAATATGGGTGGTAACAAATCATATTGCTGTGAAGAGCAGATGAGGAGAGACGCCTACTGAAACCTGATGCTGCCTTTGAACTTTAAAATTTTAAGTTAATAAGCTCTGCACTGGTGCTGCTTAGCAAAGAGCTGTCATGAAGGGCAGACTGGTTTCACAGCAGAGTTGTTTTATTAAAAATCCACAGCATTTCCATAAAGTCCCGATTCAGAAACAGAAGGAGGAGTTACACTGAACTTGACTGCTGACCTGACAGTGAGAATGGGGCTATTGTACCCAGAACTGAATATGCATATCTGTGCTTCTTCTCACTGGGCTTCACATGGCAGTTACCCTTGGAGAGAGAGGAAGCCTTTAGAGATCTGAAAGTTGCCCTCTGCCAAACACTGAAATCCTGAACCAGACCTTAAAGTTAGTAGGTTCCTTAGCTGTTTAGAGGTTAAAATACAACTTTTAACCTTCTCCCTTTCTTCTCTGTTTGCTGTAGGGTAATCAATGGACTGGAAACAGCAGCATGGCCCATGTCGTCACCTTTGTGCTATTCAGCAAACTGCAAGCTAGATGTGCCCAATTACTAGTAAAGATTGTCAGGGAAGCAGAGCTGGAAGTGCTTATTTGATACCGCATGAATTGAACCTGCTTGTCTGAATAAAACACTAATTGCCTCACTGACTCTTGCATTAAGCGTCCTCTTTGTACTGTGCTTTACTTGGTGGGAAGAATTCAGTACAGTTCAGTACAAAATGTGATACAAACTAATGCCTGGGAAGGAAAAACTCTTAATAGCACATTATGTGTTGCACATTGCATGCCTCTCCCTATTACTGATGAACTATCAGGATAAAGAAAATATCATCAGTAATCACTAGTCACACAAACAAAACACACAGAAAGAAAATTTATTCCCCCATCTCGAATCTCAGCAAAAGGCAGAGCTCAGTTCAGCTCTGCATGCTGTATTCTGAATGCAGTACTAATACAGTATCCACCTAAGTCACACTTTTTTTTCAGATTTTAACTGGATTTCAAACTTTGTAATGAAGATAGATCTGCTTATGATTTGATCCAGTAATGATGACAAGAAAAGGTATTTTAGTTGTTTTCTTGTCTGCCATCTTTGAGACATAAAGGCTGTCTTATTCAGGAGATTTTTTAATGCTTTTTTGATATTCACCTATGATATTCTTCTGTTTTCATCCTGACAGAAGCTGTGATGCAGTTAGACATTTTCTCGTTAAGGCTGAACAGAAACGCAGCTCTCAGTTCAGTCCTACAGATCATTTTAAAAGCGATACCAGTAGCAGTAAGCCTTCTCTCATAAGCAATGTAGAAAATACACTGAAAGACTTAAAGGAGAGAACATGCTCCACTTCTTTTACGAGATCTGTAAGGAGCTGATGAAAAGCCTTTTTATGACTTTCATTTATTTTATGCAAAATTAATTGTTCTAAAATTCAATTTTTCCTTCTAATAACTGAATGAACATAATTTCTGCCACAGAAGAAATAGCTCTCTGTTGCCACCTATTAATGAGCTACAACAGACTGTGCATAACATGCTGTCAGAGAAATACTTTGCTTTGCACTACAGTGACAAAGCTGCAATAACTGTACAAGGTAGAACTGTGGGATATCTAACCAGGACTATTGAAGGAAGCAATGCCAATGCAACAAGATGCTCTTTCTGACCCATAGAAACTTCTTGTCACCAGCGGCAAGTGAGGAGCTTGTCTCCCTAGAGTATAAGCCTAAGGCAACATCATCATGTAAAGATGGTTTGGGGGGCTTTTGGTGAATGAATCCCAAGAGACAGCAGGGAGGGTAACAGGGGATTAACAGAGGTGACCTTGTTGGGTAAACAGAAGAAAGTGAGATGGTGTAAGATATTTATTTCCTATTCATAGCAATTGACAGGAAAAATGAAGCAAAAATTTAGTATTGTATATCACTAGTAGAGGGGACTAATAGTAACTTTCCCATGCCAATGAGAAAGTTATCAAGAAGACAGGGCCAGGATCTTCAGAGTGATGTATGGGAGGAGGAGGAGATACAAAGCATGTATGCTGCAAAAAAGTAAGATTTAGACTGGTTGTAAGCAAGTCTTTTCAGCACAAGGGCAGTCAAGAATACAACAGCTTTCCAGAGAGGCTGCACAGTTTCCACTCCTGCGGGGTTTCAAGACCCGAATGTATAAACACCAGAGTTAATATGGTCTGTTCTCACAGCTGACCCAGCTCTGAGCTGGAGGCTAGACTAGAAAGTGCCTGAGGTGTCCTCCAACATGAATTATTTTATGAGCCTGTGATCCTATGACTGTTCAACTTACTGTGGAAACAGGACTTTTTCTACTCATATAAATGAACTTTTCATTTATAATTGACTCAGCATTAATTATTGTTCATTATACATATCTGCTTGACTGCTGACTATTGACTTTTCATAATGTTGTGGTTTAACCCCAGCTGGCAACCAAGTATCACCGAAACCAGGATATATAATTACCACTATATTTATCTTTCAGATAAGTAATATTTGATTTCATTTACATATAAACTCAACGCTTGCACGAAGAGATGCAGTGTTAGAGAGCTCAGGAGAATGTGTTAGCTTTCCCAGTCTAGATCCCAGAAAAGGCTGAGAAAGTTTACTATTAACACAGACATCTACCTTTTCTAAGTAGTTTGAACATCATCTAGCAGGAGGATGGTATGTGGGCTACAATTATTCTATCTTTTATAAGACAATAATGCACTTTTTGAAGTGAAGAAAGCATTATCTCAATGTTCCTAATACTTCTATCGCTGTGCTGTTTGTACTACAAACTAGATGAATGATAACCTAAGCTTGGAATGCCTAGATTTGTAGAGGACTTAAATTGTTTTCATGTTGGCACCATCTCAAAATTGAGTGCTGTTACACTTACATTTTCTTTGAACTTTTTACTAAGAAGTGCTCCTTTTTAAAGAGGTGCCATTCTTGACTCTTCAGATTTTAGAGAAAAAAAAATGGAATGTGGGGGGTTTTGTCAGATGAATAAAATATGTAAGACAATTTTAAACTTATTTATCATCCTTATCTCAAATAAAAACAGGAAAGAGAGAGGAGTCAGTCTTCTACTGCTTTGCATGTAGGATAGATCCCCTACAATTTGTGAAACACAGGTAAAGGGAAAAAAGCAGCCTGCAGGGAAAAAAAAAATAGACTTACACCTAGTGATTTTATATGTCCTGAGACTTATTTTGATGCATCAAACCCAATAAACAGGTACAGATAAACCCAAGTGACTTTAATAAAACTTACAGCATGTGCTTTAAGTATTTTGCTATATCAGAAGAGCCAAATAGTTGTAGAATAGAAAAACAGTTTTGAATTCCTTAAGTTTGATGGATGCTAAGCAGATGTGCACTCCAGGAACAACCTGCCCATCTCTCTCTCCATATCGTATTGGAAGTTGTCACATTTACTTATGTCTTCCTGCAGAGTTGACAAGGTAAGCATATCATAACATGGTTCAATTGAAATGAGGTGACCCAGGAAAGACCTACAAGTAAAACTGTTTAATCTAACCTGTCTCATTTTGACTATATTAGCAAATCATCCCAGCAAATCTTTGGAGACAATAAACACAGGCCAGAAGTTGACAAACAGTTGTGAATGGTCATGTCCTTTGCATTACAGTGAAACTGAGAAGATAACACCCATTCACAACTTAATGCTCTTTCAAAGGAGAGCCTGGATCCTGCAAATCATTTCCAAATAGTGTGTGCAAGACAGGGTATTAGATCTTATTTAGTATGATGTATTCCTTAAACAACTGTAATACACATTAAATACAGTATTTAAAGCTGCAGAGATAAGAATTAGGATATACCAGAATCAAGAAATGAATATACTTTTCCTGTAGTTCAGTTGGGCACCCCCTCCCTGCTTTCTGGCTGAGTCAGAGGCTATGCGTGTTTGTTTATAAACATAAGGCATTCATGTATATAGAGTTAGCAAAAATATCATAATGTATAAGTATTGGGATCCACACTGAGATTGTATGGGCAATTCAAACCCTTGCTTTTCCTATTACAAAAGCGAGGAATATAATTTAGCAACCCAACTATTACTTTAACATGTTTGCGTAATTTCCTGCAGCAACTGCTCATCACTTCATACATCATGAAATGGAGTTCTGACCTTTTAACTGTCTAACAAAGATTCCAGTCAAACTTAAGTTCACTGACTGCCATGTTGCAATGGGGCAAACTGAGATGGCTGAAATTTCCATTTTCATCAGCTATGTTTTGACAGAGCCAATTGCACTCAAGGAAGGTTCTATTGTTTATCTCATGAAGCACATTTCGAATATTGTGTTGGTCAGTACCATGTACGGATGGGTCATAAGACACCTGAAAACTTCAGTGGCCCAGGAGTTGCTTCATAAACTGCTAACCCATTCTTGCTGTACGTACACTTAGCTCTGGTACAAGGACAGGAAAAGTGATTGAAGACTATTTCAGCTGAATTTATTATGGATATAACAGTCTGGATATACACTGGTATATCCAGATTATTGTATGAGAGTGGAACAGTAGCCATCGTGTACATTGACAACCAGCTGGCGGGATTCTAGTTCAATGTACCAGCTATGTTGCTACAGAAAGTTTAATTTTTCATTGTTGTTTTAGAAGGAACTATATAGGCCTGGCTTGTTAAGAGTATTCAGGTTCAGTGATTCTGGTCCAGACTGAAAGCTCTTAAAGAACACAAGCAGAAAAAAGAAATGAATTCTTTGTATAGACATTCCGCACTTACGAAGGTATTATACCAAATATGTTTCTGTAAACAGAGCTTTGTCCCCCCTTAGATCTTCTCAATAAAACTGTTTTGATAATAAAAGAATATACTGAAGATGCATATGTTTCTGCAAACTTTGTTCTATAGCAAACAATTCACACATATCCACCAAAATCTGAAGACAGGCTTCTGAAAAATGTCCTTTCAGTGACATTCACACACAATATGATAGAAAACTCACATATATTACTTAAACCTAGTGTTTGCTGTAGGTACTCTATTAGCTTATCAAATTTTTAAATCAGAATGCATAGATGTTGTCAGTGCTTGGAGCCTCTGCTCTTCCTCTTCCCTCTGCAAGTTCTATGTGAGTCTGGGGAAAATCGCAGTATTTTCAACTCAGAAAATAATGCAGCAGGAGCAGGGTTGTGGTGTGAGATAATCATTACTTCCCAGGACACAGCTTGGGTTGCTGCTGCTTTCCATTTTGAAGTAAAAGTATGTGATCCCTGTCAGATAAACATTTTAGCTGGGTAGATACACTGAAGGAAATGTTTAATAAATTATTAAAAAATTACTCACATGGATTCCTAGCTCTGAACGATAGAACTTAACCATCTCAAATCCTCATGATTTTTGCAGTATTGGTTACCTCATTTGAATTAAATGAATAGAATAAATTGTTGTGAATCCAAAAATATACGGTTGCCAGGATACATCTTGCTAGATGCAAATGAAAATGGGTTTGTGCCGACCAGCTTAAAATAGTTTGGTACTTAGACATTTTCTTATTAATAGTGATAAATGAAACATTACATATCCAGTGAGCTATTGAAATTATTACTATTTGTTTTGCAGTAGGAATATTATTTCAAGCAAATCTGAGCTAATTTTTTACAATGTAATTCCACTGAAACACCCTGTAGTTTCATTGCAGAAGCAGCACACGAACAAATTTTCCATGTTTGCTTCTCGATAAACTTGTGAATTAAAAAGGTAAGTTTCCTGCTGTTTTTATGATTTTCAGTGCTATAGCATTAACAAGAAACATGCCTCAGTGTATATGAACGCTATTATTACACTTTGTCCATGTTTATGTGAAAAAGGTAGCTACAACTGAGAACCATATGCCAAAAAAGTCCTAGGGTCTAACCACATTCTTATACAGTTAAATAGCCAAAATCCCATTACTTAATGTATATTACTCTGAATTGCTAAAAAATAACAAAAAATATAATTTATTTTTTAAGTTATATATTTTATCTTTCTATAAGCTGTATGCATACTGTATGCATGCATATTAGTATCTTCAAAAACCTATACCAGAAGCTTAGTCATATCACTTTCATGGTAAAGTTGTTTAAGATTGGTGATGAAAATAATTCTGCATTGAATGCCTAATTAAGACAATTAATGCTTAAAATAAATACATTTTTACTGTGTGTCATTCAAGGTGCGGACATGTATTTTAAAGGGGATTTTATTTTCTATATATTGACTTCCAAACAGGTAGATAAATACAGGTCAGATTTCCAGCTGAGGCTCCTGCATTTTCAGTGAGTGGCATAGCTGCTCTAATCTGCCATGGTTGGTTCCTTGTCAGCAAAGAGCAGGCTGCCCATGCTTCTTCCAATGTCATGTATCAGTTAATATAAGAAATAAACTGGAAGGCTTACTTTAGTAAAGGCTCAATGTATGCTGAGAAAGCACGCTCTTCAAGCTGACTATATCTACAACAATTGAGATGAAGAAGATATCACTACTCCCTTACTAATGATTGGTTCAAGAAGAGAGAAAAATACTGACAAAACCACAGCAGCATAATTCTGTCATAAGAAACAACTTCAGAAAAAAATCAGTTGTAAAATGGTAGATTAACTCCCTTCTCTGCTCCTTCCATTTGTCTCAAAAGGCTTTACTCCTAATTGTCAGCAGTATAACTGAGAAGAAAATTATGTCCCTAAATTCCAAAATAGCACAGAGGTTCATCTTCACAAGTGATGAACAGCTACAATTCCAAACAATATCACTGGTACGGTGAATTATGCAAGTGATGACAGGATCCTACTGAATATTCATACAATTTACTTCATAGAATATATTAGCATTACCCTTTTTTTTTCGTGTTAACCACAAAAATAAAGTACTTCCAGAATGAGGAGATGATTAAGGGGCTGATTCAATGGCCACTGAAATTGAAGGCACTTCCCTTTGAATTTGGTAACCTCTGAACTGGCTTCTAAATCTTTCTTTTTTCCAAGGAATGCTCTTTGGACTAACCTTCTTCATTTCAGTCTGCACAAAGCAAAAATGAGCACTAAGAAAGATGTCCTTTTATTCACAAATTGATTCCTACATGCAATACTTAAGAAAACTGCTAGATAAATACATTAGTTCAGCTTAGCAAGCTAAACATCAAAAACTGAAAACTCATATTCCCATCTGTTCTGAAACCACTCTTTGCATCCACATGACTGTTCATGTAATTCTGCACAAAGCCATGAATTTCAAGACTTGCGAGGTACCAACCTCTACAAAAGACCTAACAATTCTCTTCCAGGTAGACAAAACTTCAAGTATCTGCCAACATTGTAAGTGACTTTATGAATCGTTCCTGATAAAAATACAACCAAAAAAACCCAACCAACAAAAACAAAAACAAAACCAACCCAACTTAACCGAAAAAAAATCAAAACTGTGACTGCATTCAAAATACAGCAGATGTTACAAGGCCAGCATAAAAAAAAAAAAAATAAACCAACTAGATTTGCCTGACATTTGAGATTGCAAACTGGTTTCGATGAAATTCAGCATGGGATTCAGACTCTTAAATTTTAGACGTCTGGATGAAGGTGTCTTCAGCTAGGTGTCCAGGTTCCTACTGTAGTTAAGACAGATAATTTGCATAGCAATGGGCATTCTGAGTTACCTGAAATAGGTCACAAGGGCCTACAAGAGATCTGATGCTTTTGAAAAGAAGCAGAAAACAAGCCATGATGCCCAAGTGCACCTTAAGAAGCCCTGAATACATCTGCTTATCTCACCTGTGGATCAGGACCTGTGTCAACAGAGCCTGGGTAGCTTTGAGCTGTGGTAACACAGCCCCTTTGTGGCACGTCCATTGTGTTGCTCACCAGGGAACTGACTGTAGGCACCTACCTGCTTCTCATGACATGCAAGACAACTGTATGAAAGCATCAGGCCTGGACCCTACTACTGACTGTAATGGGAGAACAGACACCTAATTAACATCTAATAACATGCAGGTGTCTGTATACCTACATTTTTGTGGCACAATTCACTTGTGTAAATGCAAACACATTCTTTCATCAGATAAAGTTTAATGTGTTTGAAATACTGGGATGGGGCTGGTAGACATGAGACAGAATTTTAATGGGAATCCTGCACTTCTCAAAGACAAAATTTGGGCACTATGTGTGATCCCTCACAAAGTCCAAGGAATAAGAGACAACTTCATTGAGGAATCTGAAACCTACTGATGTGCCTCAAACTAGATTTGCCTCACACCACCACTAGCACAACAGTTTAGCACAGAGAGCTACTGTTGGCTTGGACAATACACAAGTAGCCAGTTAAACAATTATTTCCTGGTCCCTAACATCATTGTGGAAAGCTGAGAATCTGAAATGTGTCACTTGACTGCCATGCCACTACAGACTGTTCAACTTTAGTTTTTAGTGCAGTATGTGACGCTAAAGCTATGTAGATGTTCTACAGTTCATCTCATCAATATATAACAGTCCTTTCGGTTTGGCAGGATTTAAAAGTTAGACTTTTCTAGCTCTTAATTACTATCTGTATCAAGAATCAAAATATTCTTCTAAGTCCCTGATGCATTTAGTGCAGGCAATCTGAGTGCATACACATAACATGCACTAATGGAGTCAGAATATTTCCAGATGATGGGTGACAGCTGCCTCTTCTTTTGTAAAAGTAACCAGCTAAAGACATGCACATTACACAGCAGTCAGAAGGCATGCCCCAGAAAGGTAAGTAAAAGAGGACATTAAAGCTGCTATCTGAGAATCTGAGGTTCAGTTCTCTCTCCTGGTTCCAGTTTTTCATGTGACTGTTCTTCCCATTCAAAAGCGGAGCAATGTGATTTACTTCTTTTAAAAGGTACTTGAGGATAAAAAAATGCAAGCCAGCAGCTCAGTGTTCTATTAAGCTGGGTGCTGCAAGGGTAGCTATATTAAATATGTGCTTCAGTAACAGACACCAAGGCTTTTAATAGACTAAGTATGTCACTCAAATTATTTTCTAACTAGCAAATTTGGAATTTTCAGACCAAAGAACAATTCAAGGACATTTGGATACAGCCTGGGTAAAGGCAAGAAGTTAAAGCACGTCAGTGATGCTGCTCTGGGATGCTTGCTCAGAGGGAGTGAAAGGGCAGAGGGTCAAGTCTGCAGCAGACCCTACGTGCTCACAGCTCTACCAAATCGCTCGGCTTCCCAGCGCTTCACAGCTTGCCTTACTCATGGGAATCACACCTTTCGGTACACCCTGGCCCTTCCTTCGGGGCGTTCGCCCCAGGCAGAACGCAGCTGCGAGCTCTCTGGTTCACTGGCACAGTGCTGTACTGACTTTATGGTCAGCATCATGGCTTCTCACATTTAAAGAGCTTGCCAAGAAAAACCCCAGTATGAACAAATATCTAGATATTTTTATGCCGTGCTTCCAACACTGTTACTTGTAGGCTTTTTGTTTCTTTCTGTAAATGACTCACAGACTTGTATTTTAGGGAAGGGGGAGACTAAGCGCTGCTCTGCCATTCTTGCAACTTTTAACCTTATTTAACCCTCAAAACAGCAAGAGGAAGTACAAAGTATTTTCACGAGCTGTGAACGGGCTCAGATCTGGTTTTGATGTCTTGAGGAAGTGCTGCCTTCTGCATAGCCAAAAATGCAAAAAATGTATGCGCAGTCCCGCTGATCTCAAACACAGACACACACGCAGTCCCGCTCCCCCTTTCCACAAAAATAAGAACCCACCAGCTGGGAGGAGAGGGGATAAGATCTCCGCGGATCTGGGTCAGTACCGACAGCCCCGGCCGCGGATGCAGCACAGGGGACAGCCGCTCCTTTCCCTGCCCGTATCTCCCAGCAGACGCCCCATCTCCCCTTTCCCCCCTGCGTGTGCGGAGCCGACGGACTTCCCGTCTCTCGTTCCCCTCTTTCAGAGCCGCACCACCCTCCCCCTGTCAGCACCAACCCCGCCACCACCTCCTCCTCCGGCTCCGGGCCCCGCAGGCCGCCTCATCCCCACCCCAGCCCGCGGCAG
>JASSUY010026283.1:6018-16109 GCA_032466535.1 Forpus xanthops | reverse complement strand
CGGCGGGAGGCGGGTCCGAGGGAGCCGCGCCCGCCTGGGACCGGGAGCCGCACGCAGCCACCGTGGGGCGGGCCTGGGAGCGTCGCGTTGGGCTGGGCCGGGCAGGGCCGCGCCGCCGGCTGTCTCTGAAGTGCGGGGGATGGACGAGGGTCCCTGCAGCAGCGAGCGGCGACGGGCGGTTCAGGTAAGCGGGAAGCGCAGAGGAAAGGGAGGCGCGGGGAGGGCGGGTGCTGCCGCCTGCCCGGGTCTGCGCAGTGGCTAGCGGGCTGAGCCGGCTCTCCCGCTCGTTCCCGCAGCGTCCCTCGCATCAGCCCCGCAGGCAGCGGGGCGGGGACGGAGTTCTGCTGACCCCGCATCTTCTCCCCCCGGAGGGTTCTCCTCGTCCCCTGCTCTCTCTGCCGCTTTTGTGCCCGCTCCGTGCTCCAGGGTCACCACGCCATGGCTGGTGCCGCAGGCGGCGCCACTGCCCCTGACCCCCTCACGGCGGTGGGGAGGGGGCGTCCGGGGGACGCAGCCAACTGTTGCCCTGAAAGCGCCGGCCCCAGACTGCTGCCAGCTCCCGCAGCATTGGGCGTTGGGCGGGCTGTCTTTGCCTCGGCTGCTAGCAGCGTTTGAGGAGGGCATCGGTTGCAGGGCGAGCCCAGAGGAGGTTCCCCGGTTGGGCTTGGCCCAGTCGGGAGGCGCTTGCCCCGGGCACAGGCCCTCAGTCCGCTCCCAAGGGTGGGTGTCGCTGGTTCTTCGTTGGCGGCCGGTGAGTGCCGGAGCTGCCGCGGCTGCAGGGTTGAGTAGCGCTAGTGCGGGGACCTATCCCTGCCTGCTCCTGGCCCAGGAGCCCGGCTGAACTCCGGCCCTGGCCGGGGATAGCAGCCAAACAGCACGGTCTTAGTGCGAAATTGGAGTAAGTATGTGCCTTATTGGTGGCTGTATGGGAGGAGAAAGCGGGGGGGTTAAGCTCACAACTTCGATTATGCCGAAAACTTTCTATTCCAGCTGCTGGTGGTTGTTCGATGCGGGGCGTTATAGATGTGGTGTTTCCAAAGGGATGTACATAGGCATGAGCTAAGAAACAAGATCTGTTATACTGCATTCATCTCGTTTGAATCACCGTCCACATAGAGATGTGTTACAGTGAACAGATACCATGCTTACATCTATTCTTCCCATTTATCTTCCCCCTAATTTAATTTCATGACCGTTTAGCTTTAATTTTGTTTATCTGGGTTTTATTATGCTAAGGTCTTGGTAATACATGACGCCACTGTCGAGTGCTCCATAATTCACTGGCAGCAGAGCAAGGCTCTAACTTCACATGCTTTCAGTGGCATTGCTAATAATTTGCCATGGGTGGTGATGGGGGTTGGTAGTCTTCGATTGCTGTGCAGCCCATCTTTTAGCTGTTTTTTTTTAACCAGCTCCTAAAGGCAGTTTACATGTGCATGGGGAAGGGATGCTTTAAAGGGATAGGGATGTTTTTGCATTGGTGCTTCAGAAAAATTAATTAATGAATTCTTAGGTTGGGAGATCTGGATTGAAGTGCTGTTGTGACATGAGGTTGCTTTGTGCGCAGTGAGTTTCACATGCTCAGCACTGCTCTACAAAAATACCCCAATTCATATTACACAGGGAAAAACCAAGTTGGTACTTCCCTTTTTCTGTTATGCTAACTTTCAGAATGTTACAACACATAAGGAAGACTTACACATAGCAACATACTTTCTTATGCTTTTAAGGAATAAACTTTGTAAGTTCTTTTGTTTATTTCTTCTTTCTACTCTCCTGTAAATCTCCCCCCAAGGCCTGAGTTAAAAACTAATGATAAAGCCCTCCTACTCATGAATTTAACTTTCCTGTGGTAGCCTTTGGAATAGTATGAAGGGTTTGACTTATATTAATAAAAAGCATAAAGTAGCAACTAAAAATAAAATTATTGAACTTCAGTTTCTGTCTGGTCTTCAAGGTTTCACTTAAGTGTAAATTATGGCATGTATAAGTGAGGCTCTCTGGGTTTCTTGATAACTACCCAATATTTTACCGTATCCTGTGCTGTACTTCTTCACTACCCTCCTGTGCTTTTTTTGCAGTGACACAAAAAATATCATTTTAATTGATGTTTTTAGAGCAACTGTGAAAGAGTTTTATGGAATTGCTGGCATTCTTTAGCACTATAATGCATGCAGTAGCACATGAACTTGATCATTCAGTTCACATTTTATACAAAAAAGTATTTTTCTATATCCAAAAGCTATATGCAATCCAGACATCTTTAGGTCTCCTGTAAAATCCCTGGAGACAAACTGAGTATGTTGATGTGAACTATAACATCAGTGGACAGGAGAGTATGCATACTAGTAATACATGTTGATTTGAAGGAGCCAGAACCTCTTGGTGTTTTTTCTGTACTGAATTTGGTATGTATTTGGATCTGTTTCAGTACTATCAGTCATTCTTTTTGCAGTGCTTTCTACTCGTGTTATCTAGGAATGCAAAACAGTTACATTAAATCAGAGAAAACAGTTTGAGAGGCATGAATTTAAATCTTTAATATATGGGGCAGTTTGAGAGTTGCAAAAATGCAGTCATAAATTTGAATTTTGTAGCTTAAATTAAAATTGTAATAGAAGCTGCTATGCACTTGTGTGAATGATGATGAGAGCAATGTGAATGATGTGAGATGTGCAGGTCCTAATTATTGTGAAACACTGAATTTACCATTCTTCTACTTTCACAGAATTCCAGTTCACACTTCCAGTTAAAATGAAAAATGTGTCTTTATTTTTTGTCTTTATGTACTGCTTGCTACTAGTTCTTGGTTTAAACTTGTAGTAGTAGTTACTTTTACAAGAAAAGTACAGTAATAGATCTAGGACAAGTGCCTTTTAGGACATATATGACCCAGTGCAGCATTAAGACACAAATTTTTATTGAGTATTGTGGATTTTAAATCTTAAGAAATGATTTCATGGTGGGTATCTCCATGTTGACATGAGTATGAGTCAGTCTCACCTTAATTCTGGAATGGTTACATTTGCATGCTAATGGCTGAAATATCCTTTTCTAATTTATGAGCTTGTCATCAAACTGCAAAACCAGTGATCTGTGGGACTTCTTTGTGTATTTTATTTATTTTTTCCTGTCTGACAGTAATTCTGTAGGGCTGCTCATAGTGGCAGTGGACAGGTTGACTTTTAATGTCATGCTTTGGATGACTGGCAGTGCAAAAGGTGAAGCTAAAGTGTAAGTCGAATGCTTATTTTTGAGTAAATCTATGTAAGGAAGTTGTAAAGCTTGTAAAATATGAAAAGGTCGTTTTGAAGGTTCCAGTAGCAGTGCAGCTCATGGTGTCATGCAACTCATGCCTGTTGCAAGTGCTCTCTGATTTGGTTAAAGTCTTAAGTTAATAAACGTGTTTCATGAATGTATGTCCCTCAGACCACATGAAGAGCATTGGACCACCATGGGAGTTGTCACACAGCAGATACATGGAGCATACTGGGGACTCGATTTTGGTCCTCTATGGTGACCTCTCTGGGTTGCTGAGTCATCTCTGGGCACTTGGAGTTTGCACAATACAGTAACACTGTGGAAGTGGTTCAGTGTTTTTAAGGGGATGTCTAGACTTCCTTACATTTTAGATAACCACCATTCTGTACTGTCCTATATCTCTGATAAACACAGGTTTAACTTACATTTTAAATAGTTGTTAGAATTATTTTTACATATAATTTATGGGATTTGGCAGGGGGAGGAATCCTCCCTGTTGTATTGCAGTCTGAATTCATAAATTATTTGAGTGGCCTATTTTACAGTTAGATGCCCCAAAGATAAGACTGAGGTTGTTAAAATTCATGTCTGAAAGTACACTGTTTGTATGAACATGAGCCGGCAGTGTGCTCTTGCAGCCCAGAAAGCCAACCGTATCCTGGGCCGCATCAAAAGAAGCGTGACTAGCAGGTCGAGGAAGATGATCCTGCCTCTCTGCTCTTGTCCTCACTTAGAGTATTTTATGCAGTTCTGGTGTCCTCAACAGAAAAAGGACATGGAACTGTTGGAACAAGCCCAGAGGAGGGCCATGAGGATGATCAGGGAACTGGAGCACCTCCCCTATGAATATAGGATGAGAAAGTTGGGGCTGTTCAGCCTGGAGAGGAGAAGGCTGTGTGGAGATCTCATAGCAGCTTTCAATATCTGAAGGGGCCTATAGGCATGCTGGGGTGGGACTCTTCAAGAGGGACTGTACTGAGAGGACAAGGAGTAACGGGTTCAACCTTAAACAGGGAAAGTTTAGGTTGGATATGAGGAAGAAATGCTTTAAGGGTGGTGAGGCACTGGAATGGGTTGCCCAGAGAAGTGGATGCTCCATCACTGGCAGTATTCAAGGCCATGTTGGACATAGCCTTGAGTGGCATGGTTTAGTATGAGGTGTCCCTGCCTATGGCAGGGGAAGTTGATGATCTTAAGGTCCTTTCCAACCCTAACTATTCTGTGATTCTATGAATCTATTCTCAATTGTGAAGAAAATCAGATACACAGAACTTCATTTCTGTATCTGCTGTTACCACTGTCTTCTGGAGAGTGGCATCACCCACTGCCTTTGGCATCATGAGGTGGAGTGTTCCCTTGGGATTTGAAAAGCTTGTTTTGCTAAGAAAATAAGTGCAAGCTATTTACTCAAACTGGAGGCAGAAGCATTTGGAGTGACTCTTCTAGTTATAGTCGATGGTGCATTAGTTACATACTTTACTCATTAAGTTCTCTGTCCCCTTTTCGGCTTGAAGTAACTTGGGCTCACATTTCCATCTCCCCAGGAGACTGCAACAAGCAGCATGATATAAGCTGTCCTTTATTTCACCTGCAACTGTGCTACTCTGAAAAAAGTAATTAATTATGCCAGAGGGAAAGTGACTTCTGCCCTGTGATTAAAGCATTGATATGTGGGAAATCTGTTTTCTGTGGATGTTCCATTCTTTCATCCAGTAAATATTTTTCCATCTCATAGCTCAGCAGGAATAGTCCAGGACAGACTGTAGTCTGTGGGTTAGGACAGTGCCTTCAAACAGATGTGGCTGTGAGCCAACCTCTCAACCTGGAAAGAGTCTACCACCCACTTTCACTTCCTCTGTGGTTACTTTCCTGATGTTTTTAAATTGCTTGATGGTGCTTGGGGGCATGCTCCTGCCTTGCCATCTGAAACTTTAAAATTGCATGACTCCTTTCCTCATCGGCTTGTGAAAGGGATGACTTTGTCTTGCTCCTGGGGAAGCCTGAGGGATTTTCAACCCTTTTTAATAACATAAATACTTCTTGAGCTTCAAGGATAGGTGATGCTTAAGCTACAACTTTCACAACTTTGTTTCCTATTAGCTTAGATGGCTTCCTGCTTACCATCCCAGCTGTTTTAATTTCCATTATATATGCAAATTTATTGTAGCCATGCTCAAAATTCTTCTGTGAGTCCATCTTGTACTTCTAGCCTCATATGGACTAATAAATCCAAGTGTAGCTCTTTTGGAGGATGAAGACCAGAATTTGGCAACACCGAGGTTCCCTTCTGGAGAAAGTTTTTATTTCGGGGTTAGAACACAGTTTGAGCCTGGTTTGATTCAGTTGTCCATTATCAGCATCTCATCCTTGCTCATATTTTGACAACTGAACTGAGCCCAGTAGTGTCCTTAGACTACTGTTGTCTAGACTGAATGTGGTTAGACTGAGAAGCGGGAGGAAGGGTTGTTCTCTTGTATTTCAAAGACATTTCAAAGAAAGCCTGCTTTTTGTTTTCATTTCTTTATTGTGAGTGTATTTGGTACCTAGTCTGATAATTCTAATTTTCATTTTGCAGCTGCCCCAGATTAAGTCTGGGAGGTTAGCTTGAGTTAATGGCTTTCTGGGAAGATGGGGAGAAAGTTTGTCTTCTGGTTTGTTTCATGCATATTAATAGTGGTGTGGAGCTATGGGGTAAAAAACTCATTACTCATGGTTGTTAGCTGGTACAGAAATGCAGAGTGATGGTGCCACTTATGGAGCTGAATTGATTTTGGGGAAGGAGAAATATGGATCAGTTACCAGGGAGAATCTGATCCTATCTCCATTAAATTGATTCCAGAATTGTATTTAAATAGCCTTCATGAGAGATGTGTGATGGTATTTGTTTGGTACAGATGATTTGTTGGTCTTAATTTTTTTCAGAGGGGCTTGTTTAATGCTGTGGAAATTGTGTGTGAGAGGCAGTGGTGAGGGGAAAGATTTCTTATCATATTCCTCAAGATTGAGGAGTTGCTGCAAATGTTGCTCAAACCTGTTTAGATTTTAGAAGGCTACGTTGTTAAATTTGTTTTATTTTTAGGTAGGGTCTAATTTTGTCTCAGTTATACTTTCTCCCACCCACATATATACTGTCTGACTCTGTGCTATAGTGCTTTGTAATTGCAGTGTTTTGCTTCAAGGATCATCTGTAGACTTTCTGGTGACTCCTTCAGATAAAAGATTTAATGACAGACGTTTATATCTTTAGAAGCTTCTGCAAGTAAGTCTGTAATCATCTCTCTAATAACTGATGGTCACAGAGGAAATAGGAGCTGATATTCTGTGATCGTTTTTCCTATGTTTTTATTATTAAAGCATAAATGCCCTGTAGGACTGGAACACTTCCCTCACCCTCTCACAAGGCTGTGCTGCAGCAGAGCTCCGTAATACCAATTACTGCAGGGACAATTTGCCGTTCCAAATGAGATCACGTTGGGGATGCTGCAAAATGACTCTCTCGAAATGTGTTTCATGCTCTGAATACTTGAGAGATTTTGTTAACAGTGCGATACTTAAGTCTACGGGCTTTATGCGTTTAATTAGAGAAGGTGTTATACAATCCACATATTTAATACAAACATCTCTTGTTTTCAAGGGGAAAATACAAAGAAAATATTTCAAGATCTTGCAGTATTCTAGGAGATTTGGGTCTCTGCAACTAAATCATCTTACTATTTGTATTTTTTTTCCTAAAAGACAGGAAGAGAGCACATATATTAGAGGTCTTAGAAGCATAGATAATCTGCTTGTCCATTTTTATACTGCGAGACAAAAAATGATTTGGGTCTGACTACTTACGCCTTTGTTTTGCTGAGGTTTTGATTCATTATGGCACAGACAGTATCATGTTGTCCTTTACTGAACTAAAAGTAAATCAGCCAAAAAAAAATCCTCTTTTGTTCTGCTGCTGAGGAACACTGTGGGCTGCCAAATCCTGGCAGTCTGAGTCACCACAGTCGTAATAAAGTGTTTGTACTTTGCGGTTGCTGTTACTCAGTGTCTTCTAATTTATTCATAACGCAGAGGGACACCTACAGGTTGAAATACTACTTTTTAAAGAAGTATTCCATGTTTATACTGACATAAAATTTGTCAAAAGAGAATTAAATACGTGTTGTTAAAATGTCAGTTTCCAAGAAGCAAATGGCAATCTTTAACAATAAGACATATTTATAGATATTTAACAAATTTTATTTTCTGTGTAAGAGCAACATTAGACTTCAAAAAAATTATGGGATTATTTTAAACTCTTTACTGAACTGTGTCTTGGCCATCTGATCTGACCTGATAATGATTGAGAACCAGGGAGACTGTTTCCTTCCTTAAAAAAATTATGTTTTAAGGACAGAGACTCTGACCCTGGAAATCCTTATCTGTATTTTAACTCTGATGCATGGGCTGTGACCCAGCAGCATAACTCATGTAACTCAATTCAGTTGTTTGCAGGATCTCTCCCAAACAAAGCAGTCAAATACTAAGTCGCAGTATTCAAGTAGAACTAAAGAGTGACTGCACGTAAACAGCTGAGGAAAAGCAAAGTGGTTCTGAATTAATGATGGGTACCTGTAATGCTGACAAATACATTCCCTGTCTCCTTGGAAGATGCATAGAGGGGTCCTGTGGCTGGCTGCATGCACACTGTGGGCTCTAGCTGATGTACCCTGTCACTACTCTTGGAGGGGAGATGAAGGTTCTCAGAAATTCTTCATCCCATCACCTGTGCATGGAAGGAGATGGGTTTCCTTGTAATGTCTCAGTTCTTTAGCTATTATTGGGTAAGAGTCTGAATGATTTAGGCTTTTAACTCTAGTACCAGTTACTGAGGGAGAAGCAATGATTTCTTTCTGTTGATAAAAGAACAGCAAGGCTTTTTACTTTTTTTTTTTTTTTTTGCCTGATATATATATAATTGTATATGTCATTTACCTTTCCCTAGCTTTGAGCTGCTGAAATTCCCACAGTTGTCTCAAAAAAAGCCAAGTTTGGTAAATCAGATCACTGATAACTTCTGCTGACTCCATCTTGTACAGCTGCTGGAGAACAGGAAGGTTGGACTGAGCAGGGTGCAGGTGGTGGGCACTGGGGCAGTGAGGACATGTATGGAAATTCATGCGGCATGAAGTACTATAATTTTAATTGCTGCTCTGCATCATGCTATCCCTGCAGCTGTTTCCCAAAGAAGAGCCTCTCATGCTATTCACAGGACATTCAAACAAAGGGCAATGGTAGATAAGAACATGCAAATACATTACATGCCCTCCATCCCTTAGTTTTTAATACATTCAGTAGTGACGAGTTCAGCGTGAAACACTTGGTGACATGTAATTATGTGTGAATTAAGTAAATGGCAGCTGATTCATGGTACCCGTCTCTCGGGGTTTGTATTCTTAAGGCGCTCTAGAGGGATGAGCACGGCGCAGCGCAGCCCGGCGCCTCTGGACGCGTGTGGCAGCGCAGCTCCCCTCTCCCGCTCGGTGCTGACTTCCTTTCTCCTTTTTTTTTGCCCATAAAAGGAGAAAAGTGCTGCCATATGACTCGCTTTAGGGAGGATCGCGAGGCGCGGGGGAGGTTATTCAGGTAGCTTTGTTTTTTGTCCGCAGTAGGAGACATTCTGCTGCATGTGTTTAATGTGATTCTGCTGGCAGAAAGGTGTTTCCTTCAGCTGACATTGGAGTAAACCGTTTCATTTTCTACTAATTGTTTTCTTTGTTTGTATGAGATTGATGCAGAGAGATTCTGAAGGGAAGTTGGATGTAAATTATTTTAGAAGGTAAAAATTCCAGTTTTCTGGGATTAGGCAGCCTGCCAAACTTGCTGACACTTACACTGGTGGTTAAAGGATGGCTGCATGTGGTATTTTCCTATCTTGTGCCAGTCACTGTAGTTAAGCATGCCTAAGGTTATTGCTTAATTCTGCACTATTAAAAAGTTTCATCTCCAGTTTTCCAGAAAATAGACTGTTGAGGTGATGCTCTGAGGACTTGCCCAGAAATCACATAAGGAGATCTCAGTGCCTTTCAGTGACCAGAGCAGTCTCTGAGCTCATTTAATGTGCAGTCTTAAGTGACTTCCAGTGTACAGTAAAGCATGAGTTGCTTGACTTCCTTTGACATATTCTGTCAAAAAACATAGCCCACCCTCTGATGATGGTCATGTTTTCTCCGTAGAGTGAAGACAATTAACAGCTCTAAGTAAGTTCCACCCAGTTTCAGGCGTGGGTTAATAGGTAGTATTCCATGGGCTCCTGATTCAGCATTGGAGTGTGCAGCTCATACCAGGATGGTCTTGAATGTCATTTTCTACAGTGTTGCCTGCTGATTTCCTGCATGTGCGTTTCAAAGCCATCTCTGGGTCAATGATTCCCAGTATTGATCAGCTTACAATTAGGCAGCCTTGTATGTTCCCTTTACTTTACTGATACTGTGAAATGGCTTGGCGTGGGGGCATGTAAATTAGCTATGTCTCTTCTTGCACAGTCCAACACAAGATGTTTTGGAAATTACAGCAGAACAGATCTGCCTGTGGCAACGAGACTTTTTTTTCTCTGACAATGGTGAAGATTGGGGATCTTTGACTCAAACGTTTTCTTTGACTTTCTTATGAAATGAGGCATTTTGTGAAGGAGTCCAAATGAAGACGGAAAATAAATTAAAATCATAATAATGCACAGTCATTTCGCAGCATCATTGTTTTCTAGTGTCACTGTAGGTATCCTGTTGTCGTGGTTTGAGGCCCCCCTCAAACAGTTCTGCACACCCCCCCCTCTTTCTTCCCCAGTCCCGGGGAAATGG
>JASSUY010026281.1:0-54549 GCA_032466535.1 Forpus xanthops | reverse complement strand
TCCCTAGCCTGTCTTTTATTTGCAATGTACCTATAGAATCCCTTCCTGTTATCCTTAACATCCCTAGCCAAGTTTAAAAGCCAAGTTTTTTATTTCGCTAATAAAGCTAAATACAGTAATAACTGAGATGATACAACAGTACTACTGTCAGATGTCCATGACCACTGATACCTCACTGACCAAGACAGTCACCTCTTGGCCAAAGATTGAGAAGCAGCAAATTAAGTGAGCTCAGGATTACTGCAAAACCTGTCACAAAAAATCTTTTCTTCACTTGCACAACTCTATCACTGTAATACCAGAGGCAAAGTGCTCCTTTTATTCTTTTTAAAACAACAGAATAGACCACAGTTATCAAGAAAATGGAAATCAAGGAAGAATACTTCAGAAAACACTGTTTCAAGAAATTCTCAAGGACAACTTGTAAAAAAGTTTTGCATGATGGAAAGTAGTCTGAGGAAGAAATTCCTTTGTTCTGCATCTTTTACATCAGTGACTGCTTGAATTACAGCACTCTTAACTAATCTGGAGCTATACTGCATCCACCCTGTGGTTCTCTCACTGGAACCATTCTCCCACAGCTTTCTTCCCTAGAGAAGGAGTTTGCAGAAGAGAGCGGGCAGAGTACATCACATTCATGTGAAGATGTACACAGCAGCCTCTTTTACAAAGACGAATTTTTAAGCCTGATTTGGAGTCTACCCCAAAGTAGAGTTCTCAGCACATTTTTCTAGTAAGATCAAACTTCCATGGATTTATTGAGACTGGAAAAGCTGCTGCCTTTACCAGACTGCTTAGTTACTGGCTTTGACCTTAGTATACAAGCTGGGGCTCAGGAAAAGACTCCAAATATTGCAGCTACACCAGACAAATAACACTTTTGACTTGTCTCATGGCAAAATATATCTGAGATATTCTTTATGAATTGAACAGCTATAGCTGTTTTAAGTTTTAGGAGGTCCAGATGATGTTACAGTGGGCATACAAATCCCAGCAGAGATGTTACCTTGCTAACGGGTTCTTTTAATAGTTTAGAATTAAACTGATCCTTCCTGGGAGGTATTTTAGCTTTTCTTGTATCTTGTCTGCCTTATACCTGTGAATTTTTCCCTCTTAATAATGTGATTATCTGAGTCAGACAAACATATTAAACCCTGAAAGTGTTACGAGTAATGCATTATTCCACTGATTTGAAATCTCTACGTCTACTGATGTAGTTGACCTTTTTAATAAAATACTTCGAAGGTGTTAAAAAAATTAAAATATTTAGTTCTAACAAGTTACAGATTGCAAGTATCAAGTAAAGGTATTGCTAATGTCTTCCACAATAGAATAGCTATGTAGATTCACAATACATTCTAATACATCATGATTCAGTGGGGCAATAACAAAATATATCAGAGATTTATGATTAAGTTTCGTCTGAAATTATCTATAAATAACGTGCTTCTATCTGCTTTAAAACTTGCACCATTTCACACAAAGAAACAGATGGTTTCTCTAAGTATTGCTTACTCTTACCAAGATCTTTTCAGTCTCTCATGCTCTGTCTGTGAGGAGGGGCACGAGAAGCCAGGAGGGAGCAGAGACAGGACACCTGACTCAAAGTAGCCAAAGGGGTATTCCATACCACAGCACGTCATGCCCAATGTATAACCAAGGTGGGGTCACCTGGAAGAGCAGATAGCTACTTGCGTCAGGTTGGGTATCAGTCAGTGGATGGTGACGATTTTTCAGTATTAACTAACTTGACTCAAAATCACACTTTCAAGTTTGGGCTCAAGGTCACACAGATTTTTCATGGGGCTCTCTGGTTTTCCATATTTTTATGACAAAGGCCTATCAAAGCTAGCAGAGGAATAACTTTTCTCTCAGCCACTTTTCACTACTTGTCAGTATGAGGTACTAGTTGGAGCTTGAGCAGGTCAAAAGTCAGACTTTTGATATATAGTGTGTATTTTCAAAATGTGAACTATCCTTTTGATCACAGCTGACAAATACACATCAGGAAAAAAGAGTGCTGAACGAAATTTAAGCAGATGATTCAGACATGAATTAAAGTTATGCAGCCATGGAAGGGACACAGATTGTGACTTATGTATCTGAATTATATAATAATGTGTGAAATTATTTTATTTGCACTTTGTGAAACTTTTCCTTAATTTTCTACCATTCATGTTTTCCCAACAGCAACAGAATTTAAACCAAAAAGAATTTATTAGTAGCACTGTTCAACTTGAAAGATGATGTGAAGGTTATGTCACTGTTTTCCCATAGCAAAAGGATGCTACACACATTCTTCATCATGCAAGAAACACATCAGACAACAGCAATATGATTTTAGCAGCTTTGTGTCATCATTTATTAATTAACTCACTCAACATATTTACGTCTCCTAAACTGTTCATGGATGGATGCAAATAATCATATTTACGCTTCCAATCACGACAGCAAACCAACTGAATAATTTCAGCAAAGCAGTGACATCTTCCAAAGGGAAGTTGGTTTCTTCAATATACATTAACTGTAATGGCTTATAGAATTAATGCTAACAGTTCCAGTTCGTGAAGCACTCCCTCACTCCCCCTTGGCACCACTGGGATTGTACCAGACATCTGGACTACTCCCTCTACTCTACATCTGTGCACAAGAAACATTCATAATGCTGTCCTCCAGACACTGGGAAATCATAACTCAAACCCCTCACTGAGTTTAGCTTATATGCTAAAATGCTCATAGAAGCAAAAAAATGGGGACCTGTTCTGCATTTCTTTTAAGGCTGTAAACCTGTAGGCTTCCCATCTTTCCATCATAGACAAAATGATAACAAGACTACTTTTTAAAAAAAGCAAGGTTACACAGTCATGTACAACATGGCTTCAAGGACCAGTATTTGAAGGAATCAGAGTTTTGATCACTCTACTGTAACTGTAATAGACTGACAATACTTTTCTTGTTCACTTATAATGATCTCTCACATGTTCCTGCCGGTATTAGAGCTCTCCTCCACTATCTTCTAACTTCCTTTTGAATTTCTTGTTCATTTACCTAGGTGGAATTAATTGGGTGGGTTCTTTTAAACCTACTCAAGTGAAGAACTTGCTGTGAGCTGCAGGTTTAAAATTGGCTTGTAAGTGACAGATCTCATCTAACATTCTTGCACATCCACTTATTATTCAGTCTTCATAAATACTGTTTATATCCTCTTGCAGATGTACTGATTTGAAACCTGGACAGCCTCAATATAAACAAAGCTTTCCTAAGGTGGATCTCAGTACCTGTCAGTAAGCTTCTGGCACAGAAATTCAAAAAACCCAGACTGCCTTGCACATAAGAGCATTTCCTTGACAAAACCAGCTTTAAAGATTATGCTTATCCATATAGAGCTATAAAAAACTTCAATTCTATCACACTACAAGCAAAAGTGGATGTTTAGTCTGAAGTGCCTTTTTATGGCAAATTGCACTGACAAGTTAATATAAAAATGGAACATGTAAGTACTAGAAACATGTTTTATCAACTTTTATGAGCTTTGATCACTCGTCAGATGAGCACAGACCTTTTATGGCTTTAATGTTCAGTTTCTAGTTAGGCCTCAACTCAGTGCCTTTTTCATTTCATTGTCAGGAACACGTGTTAGATACTGCTTTATCATTCATTTACAGGGTTTTTTCACTGAAAAATGGTAAACTTTTCCTTTAAAAACAGATCCTTTTTATGCAGAAGAGTATATATGCTCCTGATGCCTCTACAGAGAACGTGCACAAAAGGTATTTGTAAGATATTATTAGAAGTGAAACACAACTGAAATGGATTCTTATATATAATTATTATAAATAATACTACATTGAAAAGTGTGAACTAATTGCTTTCTATATTTATGCCAGCATTGACTTATCTCAAGACATAATGCTGCATGGAGAACTATACAATAAATATCTAGAAATTTACCATAGTACTACCATACTGCAATTTTCAAGACCAGCCTCTTCTGTGAGTGGGAATTACAGCCACTTATGATACAAATCAGTAGGGAGCAGCAGCCTAGCCACATGTATTTGTTTGAAAGCAGCTGACACTTGCCTGAGGTGAAAGTCAGCCAGCCACAGATGACACTTTGCTGGGATTGGTTTAGAGTCGCCCTCATGATGCCAGTAGCTGACCAGTACCACTGTACCCTGCACAGTCACTCCTATAAATTGAGTGGGCCAGTGCACACTGGTACTACGCTCCAATGTCCCTCAGTAATGCAACAAGTACACCTAACTCCATGTTTTCACTCCAAGTCATAGCATGGCTACAGTTGGAAGGGATCTTAAAGATCATATAGCTCCAACCCCCTGCCACAGGCAGGGACACCTTCCACTATACCAGGTTGCTCAGAGCCCTGTCCAACGTGGCCTTGAACACTGCCAGGGAAGGGGCAGCCACAGTTTCTCTGGGCAGCCTGCCAGCGGCAAACCACTCTCATAGTGAAGATTACTTTCCTTATGTCTAATCTAAATCTTCCCTCTTCCCATTTAAAGTCATTCTCCCTTGTCCTATCCCTAAGTGTCCTTGCAAAAAGTCCCTCTCCAGCTTTCTTGTAGGCCTTCTTTAACTACTGAAAGCCTGCTATTAGGGTCTCCCCGGAGCCTTCATTAAAACTTTCCCGCGTCTGTGCCTCCTCCACATCCTTGGACCCGGGTAGCTTAAGTTTGATCCAGCGCAGTATTGCTTAAGAGAGAAATGTCGCCCCTCCTCACACTCCTGACACGCCCCATCAGAAGCAGCCAGCAAGTACCTACCTGCTATAGCACCCTTCTCTTCAGGAGGTGTTCACCCGTTCCCCTTCGTTCTCCGAGGCCTAAGTCGGGGCTAGCACCATGCTAACGGGAAAACCGGGCCGGGGGAGAAGGGGGGCGGTTTTGTACCTCGTGGGCAGAGGCTCCGCGGGGAAGACCCCTCACCGCTCACTCTCGGACCTTCGTGGTCAGAGCACGAAGGAGCGCCTCCCCGGAATCACGGAAGCCTTGCGCCTCACTCCCGCTGCCGCTAGCGGAACGCGCAGCACAGCTGCCAGGCACCCCACTGACTCCCGTGCAGCTGCAGCGGCAGCGGGGCCAGGGCCGTTACCTCTGCAGCGGGCCCCAACACGGCACCTCCCTCCCGCTTCCTGCTCCGCTCCGGGACGCACTTCCGCCATGTCCCGCGAGCTGGCGGGCCGGCCTGCGGGCCTCAGCGGTTGCGCGCTGGCCCTCGCTGCTCCCTGTGAGCTCCAGCGGCAGCGGAGCGGTAGCGGGCGGGCGTCAGGCTAGAAGCAGAAAGTCATCTCGGAGTTTGGCAGCCCCGCTTCCTTCCGCAGTGGGCTGTGAGCCCCGAGCAGAGAAGTCGCGTCTCGTTGTCAGACGGCCATTCCCATCCTCCTGCAGAGTATTCGGTGTGAGCTCCTATGCTGTCCCCCGGGGGCACTGCAGGGCTGAAAGCACCTTGGAGTGAGCCACAGCCTCCGTAGAGCCACAGAAAAAGCAACCATGGGGTTAAAGGGGCTCCGTGAATGCTGCATTGGGAACCCTGTGCTAGGAACAGCCTTAGCCTGATGCATGGCATTGTGGTGGTGGGAGCCCGGCCACGCTGATGAAAGGAGAGCTGGACACAGGCCTTGCAAATGGTGCTTTGGGAGTGCTTGGCTTGGAGGAGCTTTTCTTAGCCCTGCAATGAATGAAAAAAAATAGGGGATATTTATGTGATGTTAAAGTTTAAGCTCAATGTTCCTTTAGCAAGGAGAGAAAGGCAACAAAAATGATAAGAAGGCCAAGTTGGACAGGGCTTTGAGCAACCTGATCTAGTGGAAGGCATCCCTGCTCATGGTAGGAGGGTTGGAACTCCACGAACTTTAAGGTCCCTTCTGACTAACCATCCTAGGATTCTAGGCAAGACAGCATGACACAGGAACACAGGAAGTGGGGTAAATGAGCTCATACCTAAGGCGAATGAAGAACAGAAAAAACAGTTTAAACTAATTTTCAGCATTTTACTGCATTACTTTTGGTATAATCAACTAGTCTTTTGGACGATTATTTGACAAACAGAGCTATTAGTATACATAGGGTTGAAAAAAAAGAAGTATTAAAGTTACTTCTTAGGATAGCAGCTTTGGATATAATGAAGTGTGCTGGACATACCAGATGTGGCAATAAACACCTAAAAGTTGATGTATTTTAGCCAAAGCAAATGGATTTGTCATTGCCTTTATTGCAGTGCTTTCCTCTTTTGTATGTTTTACATAGGAATTCAAAATGATTCTGTAAAAGATTAATACTTTTGGAACTTCAGCTCTACAGCAAACGTACAGGTGTGTACTGGGCTTGGTTCTCAATTACACTAAAAGGTGTGATACTTTCGCTTTGGTTTTATTCACTAGTGAGGCCTATGTTGCCCTCTGCTGACAGTAAACTGAATTTACCTGGCTGCGCTTGCCAGGTACGTTTCCGCCTGAATGTCATGTGCAGCAGACGCACCTTTTCCCCTATTTTCATGTGATGAACATTGCCAGTACTAATCATAAAGGGCGGGGGATAATCCTTGCATTATTGTTTACCGGGTGTTAAAAAAATCACATAAGCAATTATTAAACACTTGTAATGAGCCAGTCAGTTATCAATGTTCATTACTCTAATGCTATCAAAACTTTCCTTGCCAGTGGCTACATTATTCACTGATAACTGAAGAACCCTAAATGATTGCTAATTCTGTGTAATGCTTAACTCACAATGTATTTATGACAAACTCAAAAATTCATTACTGATTTCTCATGTGGTATAGTGGTTAGCCCCAGCTAGCTGGAGGCCGCAGCTGAGATAAGCCTTTCTTTTTGCCTTTTATGGCTCACACGGCAACAGAGTGTGGGACAAAACCTGTGCCAAAGAGTTCATAGTTTTATGAAACAAGAGATGAAGAATTTGAAGTAGATGACATGACTGTCCAGAACTGGCACAATCCAGGCCTTCCAGTCCAAATGTTGTCGTCTAGTGGCCTATTGTACATATTTTTAATCATTTTTGCAGCATACATATGTCATTAGCTCAGCAGCAGCTATCATTGCAACACTCCAGAGTTTGCAGTTAGTCTCAGCCTGGGGCTCCCAGGATAAGGCTCTTGAATGCCTTTTCTCTATCTGTGCAATTGTGAGTATGGTACATATCGAATTCATTATATCCTCAGCTGAAAGTACCTTGCCTACTGTAGAGGAATAGGGCTTCCTTGGCAGGAAGACACAAGAGGCAGCATGACTTGCTTCTTGTGATTAGTCCTCCTTTGTGCAGGGATCAAAACTGAGGATTCCCCTCCTGTGAGGAGGCTCTTCTCACAAAGGACAGCTTCTTCATCTCCATTAAGTTGTTTTTGATCTAGTGAATAAGAATGATCTAATGAATCATTACTCCAGTTTCCCATTTAGAAATCAGAGACAATGTTTTCTCAATTACCCTCAAAGTAAAACAAAACAAAAATATTCTTAAAATTATGAACCTATTATATTAATGCACATGTGTATATGTGTGTTATGATATATATGTGTATCTCTGTTTGCATGGGCTTTTGGGATAAAATCAGTGCTAGTCTCATAATGTCAACTTCTTTGAGACTTTAGTAGTGGCTATGATAAGTACCTGCTTCTCTAAAAACAGGCTTCTATTCAGCAAAGTGAGAAATTCTGTCAGCTGATACAGCATTAAATATCCACAGAACTAGTTGGAAAACTGTTGGTCAAACAATGTTCATCATAACTTTCTTGCATGGGATAGTATCAAGTTTCAAATAAGCTTCCCTAAACTTTTTTTTTCTAAAACAGTGTCTCTTTATAAAGAAAACCAAAATAAAAATATAATCATTGGGTATTATTTATTCTGTAATATTATTTTCATATTTTTATTTTTTAAGCTATGTCATATCACAATGTCATAACAGGCTGCTGTTTTATCATGTAATTTACTGGTATGTCAAATAGTGCCAAAGTGCTACAACGCATCCTGTTGGACATACTATAGAAATTTGATATTTCAGAGTTCAGATAAGCTTTGTATTTTCTGCATGTGATGTACATAAAAGGTAACATTAGTATAAGAATGCATGTGAACAGTTCTAGCTCGCAGTGAAGCAGGAAACATCCTGCAAAATTGCCACAATTATTTTACTTAGTAACTTATACCCATATCCACAAAAGAGATCATGGTCACTGAAAGCAGGACAATAATGTGGTGATAATGTGGTTTCTTTTAATGAAATAAAAGCTTTTTTTAAAATTAGTTTTGAAGCTTGTGTGTATTGATAACACATTATCAGTGATATACTGAGGAGATATACTCCCATTCACAACATAAATGTAGTGTAGTTATTTGGAAAAAAATATGCGTGCATTGCCTTAAAAATTTTTCTTCAATTTGTTTTACAAAGGATAAGATTTGGGCTGTAATTTTTATTGTTCGTTCTTGGAATTGTAACAACTGCCTCTTCAGATTAGTTCAGGCGAAATGTGTTGTGCAGGAAGGACAAGATGGACAGGCATTTCCTCTAAAATCCCTGGGTACAGTCACTGGAACTGTGATTTGAACTTTCTGAAACCTTGTGCCCAGGTAAAGGCAACAGCTGTTCCTTATGAAGAGGATTCAAATAAACTGTGTCCTCACTGAAAACCTGAAAAGGAACTGGTAAATGGTCACTTGCTAGAAATGCTCCTAGGCAGGGAGGCAAAGTCAAAATGTCTGTAGTGAAGTCACATGAATAAAGATTTACACCAACATGGCTGAGAAAAGAATGTGTCTCAGTATCTTCAGCAAAAAACTTGAATGACAAAGTTGTGATAAATGATTAAAAACTGCTCTTGAATTCTGACTGAAAATCAAAGTAAGGCAGAATTATAAATATAATTATTAAAAGTACTGTTAATCCTATGGAAAAGCATAATTTTTTTCTTTATACCTCTTTGTAACCTTTTTAATAGGTTTTTAAACACTAAATTGACAACCGGATGGTTTTGTATTAATTCTCTCTGATAATATGACTGTGAAGACAAAATGAAAAGTAGTGATGGTTCAGAAACTCCTAATTAGCAAGACTTAATGGAAAGGATTTTTTTCAAAATTATGGACATTTTCTGGCATAAACTTGAAAATGATTTTTATCATTGTGTTTCTTGCCTGAAGGAATTAGTTCATATCATCCTTGAAAGTCTAGAAAGCCAAGAATGATTAATCACAGCACTGACTGACTAAGGAAAAGGATCCCAGATGGCCTAGTGTTTGGAAGAGGATGTTCCCAGAGTAGCAGAGCAGCAGCAACAAGTGGAGAAACAGGTACTGCATATAGTAAACTAGTGAAATTGGAGATGTGGGAGGCTACTAGGAGAATATCCTGCAGTGATTCTGAAGGCTTCTTTTCAACTGCTTGAATTCCTGTGGGAGCCCAGAGTGGCCATTGTATTTATACCTCAATCTCACTGGCAGAATATCTCATGACTTTGCAATTGTATCTGTCTCACATATCCTAGAGACACTAGCCAGATGAGGCATCTGTCTCCTGACAGGGGAATGTGTATCAAAAAGAAGATTCCAACTTAGTATGCAATTTGAGGGGAAATACACAATTATATCTATTCTAACATAAACCCCTGAAAATCATTTCCATCTTGTGTAGGAAGGCAGCTGGGATAGCAGGAAGAGCAGAAGTACACAATACATTCAAAGTGTTTTATGGTTGTGGTTTTTTTTTTTTTTTATTATTATTTAATAATGGAATTTAATGATTTAGATACCACATTGCAGTAGGAGGAAATATGAGTATGTTCAGGGAGCAGTAAGAACCAGGCTCGAGAATATATCCGTCACTGTATACAAGCATTCAAGGCTGGCTTTCATATTTTTCCTATGCTCCTGTTAGTGACCCTTCTCCCAAGTTCCCTTCCCTACTTGTGGGTTGCCTAATGCCGACTTTCTCCATTGTTTAGTTATGTAGTGGCCAGTTTCCTTCAGTGGCAAGATCGGTTCTCTCTTAAGATAGGTGCTCAGATCAAGCAAATTTGAAAGAAATAAAAAAGGACCCATAGAAAGAGATGCCCTTGCTATGGCATTTATTTTTTTTGGTCCAGTGCTGTACTTCTGTCTGGAGAACTTTCTTCAGTTTGAAGGTTATCTTCTCAATAGATCTTGAGAATTTATATTGTTTTTTAGTGTTCTCAGAAAAAAAGCCTACAAAATCTGTCTATGATCTAGACATGTGATTCAGTTCACGAAAGGATCCTTATCATTATGTGTGCAAATAAGGAAAAAAATTACATAATGTGAGCATGTCATGGGTTCAGCAGCAGCAGTCATTTTTCTCTTTTTTGTAGTAGCTGGTACAGCACTGTGTTTTGGATTTTCGGCTTGGGAACAGTGCTGATAACACCAGTGTTTATAGTTGTGGCTTAGAATGTTTAGGCTGGCAGAGGACATCCTGAGTTTCATGCTGTGCCAGGGAGGAGGGGAAGCCGGGAGGAAGCAGAGACAGAGCGCCTGACCCAGACTGACCAAAGAGGTATTCCATACCATAGCACTTCATGCCCAGGATGTAGAAATGGAGAGCAGAGACCTGGAAGGTGGGAGGGAGGGCACTGCGTGGTCAGACTTGGTATGAGGTGATGGGCGTGCACTGCTTGGTCTGGCTGGGTGAAATTAGTTGCTGAGCTCTTGTATTCTTTCCTTGTATTTGCCTTGTCATTATTATTACTGGTGGCAGCAGTAGTGATTTGCGTTACACCTTAGTTACTAACCTGTTCTTATCTCAACCTGTGGGAGTTGCATTCTTTCAATTCTCTTCTCCATCCCCCTGGGACTAGGGAAGAAAGAGGGGGGAGTGAGTGAGCAGAACTGTGTGAGAGCCTTAAACCACTAGAGAGCACTATAAATGAATCATTAAAATGAAATTAAATGAAATAAAATTATATGAAATGAAATTAAATGAAATGGGGATCAAAGTGTTTTAAAAAATCACCTCTTCTTCCATCCTTAATTATATGTGGAAGAGAATCCTATACAAATCTCATGTCCATAGACCATGAAAATCTAAGAATTGGGTCATACTTTGAGGCTCGGGCAGATTTAATTTTGTGAGAGTATCTCCCCTCATAGCATTTGAAGCATGTTCACTCACACAAAGAAAGAAGTCTTGGGTGACTGTTTCAAGGGTACTGCACAGATTACTTAACTTGAGAGAAGTTTTTCTGCTATACATCCACAGCAAGCCAGTCTGATGTTGGTTAGTTAAATATGAATTTGTTGTGATAGCCCTGGGATTATTTACATGTACAGTGCTCCCTCCCAAAAAGAAAAAAAAAAAGAGCTTCCAAACTGTGATGACCACCATTGACTCTCTGGAAAGAAGTCCATTGACTCTCTGGAAGGAACTAGTAAGTCAATTAACTACAAAGTAGACTTATGTTCTATCACTGCAAGACGTGGTGGACAGCAGTGTCAGTACAGGAAATATATATGGGAACTGGGTCTGGACATAGGGCATTTACATGCATAATGTGCTATTTTGGTAATTTTTAGTGCATAGCATTTCAAAGGAAATGCAGTCATTGTCAGATCATTTTCTTAGAGTTAGTAGCTAAATTGGAGCAACTGACTATGTAAATATAAAGATTATTTATTCCTCGTCTGTTACTTTGCAGTCACCCACAATTTATTCTGCCATACCAGTTTTGTGCACAGTCACCCAGTGTCACAAGATTATTTGCAATCACCTTTCAGTTTCATGGCCTTGAACCATGAAGACAAACTTTGCCACCCTGCTGTTCACACTTCCACTCACATTTTCAATCGATCGCATTCATAGTCGGGCCATTCTGAAAGTGCCCCCTTGCCTCTAGAAAAGGTGACTATTTTAACATTCTGACAGTTTCCAAGAAAACAAAGAAAATTAGGACTGCTGTATCTTTGCATCCTGGACAGGAAGGTGATGATGCTAATGAATAATTCACTATAAGTGAACATGTGGCTTTCTTGAGTACAAATCTGCTCTAGCACTTTTAAAATCTACTATGAACATTACTTAGTTTAGAATTAAATTAGTACTTGAGGGAGTAATATTTTTTTTCAGGTGATCTTGAAATATAATGTTTCTGATTATGGCATGTATTTCTCAAAATTTTTTATCACTGTTTTCTATTATTTTATAGTGTTTGTGACTGCTGGGTTTTTATGGTATTATGTAATTGTAAACTGAGTTATATTTTCAGGTGAGAAGACAACTCCTGATGCAGTACGCAAAAATACCACTTATTAAGCTATCAACTGTAGCAAGAAAACTGTAATACTGCAGTGAGTCAAAGCACAGAGATTAAAGTAACTGTAATAAACTGCAGTGAATCAAACCAGAGATTTAAACTTCTATCAGCCTGAAACCAAGGGACAAATTATGATTGACTGCATTACCTGCCTAAGTCAGATTTACTGGACACCCCAGAGGTGTCTAGCTCAGCGAGCATGTTTTGGGCATCAAGGTTAGGCACTGATGGTCCCTGTACAGCAAGCAGAAAGCAATGGAGCAGGGCGGTTGACTGGAAGAAGATTTGAAGTGCCTGCTTGAGCTGCTAACTTTGCTATTGTCTGAGTGCAGAGAGAACAGCAGGAAATTAAATATGCCACCTCCTTTTTGCGACAAAAAATGGAGCTGCTGCATGCAAATTGCCTCTGGGTATGCTTTTGACTCCTAAACTCAGCCTGTAAATCATTTCAGGGAGTGCTTGGAGTTGCTCCTGCACATCATCCAACTTGTTGAAGCGCCATCTTTGCATGAAGCAAAAAGAAGTATATGAAGAAAAAAGAATGAAATGCTATTTTAAGGCAAGTCTAGGGAAATGCTATTTCCTTTAACTCAGACCTTATTTCTGTTAGTATCAGATACATTAACTATCTATTATAAATTGTATTATTCTAGGTAATATTTAGCTTTGAAATATTTTTATTTAATTTAAAATAAATTAATAAAACACTTTAAAGTTTGGATTAAAGTTAAGTCTGAGTACATAAAAGGATTGCGATTGAAATGATTTCTCAAATCCTTCCAAGGAGAATATTCTTGTAAGGGGTGTATATGAAATAGAAATTGGTATAATTCATTGGAGAAACATTAAGAAATTTAGAGGTTTTCAGACAGAGTATTGGGCTGTTTCTTTAAGATATTCAGTCATGCTTTCGTGCTTTACTGAATCACTGAAGACTAAATATTCCCCAAATAAAAAATTAACAGTGTTCTCTCAACAGTTCTATAATGTGTGCTTCCTGAATAGCTGGGGTTTGGAATGGGGGTGGGGATCACTGAGACTGAATATGTTGAAATCAAACTTTAAAGTTAAGTATTTGAGAGGTTGATAACTATCAAAATTAGAAATTCATTCCCATCAAAAAACTTTTGCTGTGATAAGCTTTTATGCAACACCACACATATGACCAAGTTATTGTCCATGCTTTCTTGTTATATATATTTTCATTAATGTAATGTAATGAATTTCAATACCTCTGGTACATGCAGGTGTATGACTCTACATATAAAAATATAGCAATTATGAAGTAAATATGAGTGGCAATTGGTTACTGAAAGCACTCTCTATTGTCTTATTCTTGAAAATTGCAGTGGAGATTCCTTATTTAATGCATAAAAATTATATCTAAAAGCTGGAAAATGTTTTAAGTTCCTTTCAATTGCAGGGTACAGTATAATCATCTTGCAGGAACATGCCTCATCATTTCCTTGTATTCACAGCTGACAAAATGAAATGTCTCCTTTAATTCTTTTGGCAGTTGAAGAAAAGTGATCAAAACCTTTTGTTATCCAATTTCAAGATTAAGTGAGCACATCTGTTGAGTAGTTTTTGAAGGATGTGGCATAGATTTCAGTAATTAGCCAGAATAATTTTTTTTCCATTAACTTGTAGGCAGAGTACTGTTTCCGATGTTTGTTATCAGACTTAAAAGTTGCAAATGATGTTATCAGAGTTAAAGCCACTTGATTATAGCATACTTTTTTGAATACTCCTAGTGCAGTTTCCTTGCTGTCTAAAATAATCAAGCGGGTAATGGATTTCTCATGTCAGAGTAATGGAAAACTGTCAGGAACATTTTGAGGCATTAATGACTGTAGAGCATAATGTGCCCTGTAACTTTTCATCGGAAGGAGAAACATGTAGCTTTTGCCCTGAGCAGTTGCATCTTCTGAATGAATGTTGCAAACAATACCAGTTAATTTGCTCATGCGCAAATGTGATTTATATGAATGTATCTACATAATTTATTTTGTTGCTTCTGCAGAAGCTATCTTTGAGTTTATTCACAACAAAAGAGGTTTCAGTTTTGCTCTTCAGGTTTTATTATACTAGAATAATTTTTATGACCTGCTGTGGTGCAAGCTATCTGACAACCCATTACAAATAAATGAGAAACAACTTCAGCATCTCATACAGAAAGTCTTATGGTACCTTTTGCACTCTCTACTGATCTATGCAAATAATTTTTTTGCTTTTTACGTGAAATGCAAGATCTTTCTTTTTTGTCTTGTCTTTTGGATGGAACACATCCAAAACTACTAAAGCAGTTGTCACAGTCATTAGTCATGGTGGACTACAATTTAACCAACAATGAATAAATATCAACCTATTTGGCTCCATGTCTGGCTATGTCCATTGTGTTTAGTGTCTATTGTTTGTCTATTAAGCAGAAAATATTTAGATATTATGCCTTACACAGACATTATTTAACTTTCCATGCCAAGTAACTGCATATGCAAGAAATGCCTAACTGCGCACTTTAAGGTAGACTTAGTTGCTCCACATATGTATTTCATATATATCATTTGCACTGTAATGCTTAAGACTGTAACAGTTCATAGGCTTCTTAGGCTTTAGGGGCATTGTGTATGTGTAAATTATTGTTGTTTGAAGCTAGACACATAATTTGAGTGCATTCTCTCAGTCTTCACTAAGAGTTAGATGAGGAGGAAAGCATCCAGAAAAATACTTCTTTCACTTTGCTGCTTCATTGTGATCAGGCTCTTTCGGGCATCCTGAGATCACAGACAGCACCCAATCCAAAGCTACTGAAGGAGCTTTCCTCCTTGCTCTGAAATTCCCAGTATCTTTGCTCCAAGATTAAAGAGAGTTTGGTTTTCTCAACTCCTTACTCTGTAATTTCATCACCTCCAAAGACACCAGGAAAGAAATTCATATGTCAAAACTGAAGTCCATGTACAGTTCTCAGAGCACCTGTTTGGTAACACAAATCAGTTATAACAGAGAATAAACGTTTCCTGATTACACAGGAATGTTACCAGATTTTTTCTTCTGGAATATTCCAGTCTTGCTTAACCTTTCCTCAGCTGTGTGCAAAGTGCAAAATTACTGTGTTTCAACAAGAAATATCTCAAGAATCCCTGGCTTGCTTCATAGATGCAATTAAACGTGTTTGAACTTCTGTAGTAGTTTTCTGTTAAAAAGCTTAGGCTCATATAGGCTATATTCTTCACGGCTTTTTAGTGTTGGTCTATAAAACTTTGTTCAGTTGTTCTGGTTGTCCTCTTCTTCATAGAAAAAAAAATAAAGAGCATCACTAAAAATAAACAGTGAGCAGTCAATCTGGAAGGGCATACATAGAACTAATCAAAAGGAGAATGTTTGCCCATTTAACTGATCACTGCCTGAAATAGGGCTTCTCTGTGGGTATCTCTGTCCTCTTGGGATTCAGACCAGTAGGTACTTTCAGAAAAGATAGCAAGATGAAAGAAGATGGTTTTGCTCTCCTTCTCTTCATAAAGGTGGAGCCTGGATTCCTTAAATATATGTGTGTGTATACCTGTATGTGTGTATATGCATGGGTGAGTGGTGGGGCGGCAGCTTCTAGTTTGTGGGAGAAGATTCTGTTCACCTTCCTGCTCCTGGGGATGACAGATAGTCTCCATCCCTTTTGCTGAAGTTTGAAGGGACATGAGGCCAATTTGTTCCTGAAGGTCACTACATAACATGAAGTTTCCTAAGTGCTAATAATGGGTCATTCTTTTTACCTTTTCAGTGCCAGTTGGTTACAACATATGCTAATAACTAACATTAAATGCTTATGAAGCTGTAAAGGGATCATTTCTAAATAGTGATTGCATGACTGAAAGACACTGATGGCAGACAAAGTATTTTACATACTTTATTAGTAATAAAAATATTCCTCAAATGCATGACTCCACTTAGAACTTGCTTAGCTCCATCAAGAAGGAAATAAAGCTCTTCACTTTATTCTTACTTGTTGCATAGATTGAATGTCTGCACATTAAGCAGGAAGTTAAAATTACATCATGAGAAGTACTAGCGTCCTCTTAAATAATGCTTTATGTCCTTGTAGTGCAGAATAGATGAAATAAAAGACTTAAGAATAGCCTTGAAAAGAACTTTAAGGAATAAAAGCATGTTGATTTCATAAAAAAAGCTAGACACTTTAGAAACCCCTACCTTCAATGGTAAAATACTGTATTGCTACCCTCAAAGTGTGTATTCGAATTAGAATAACTCATACAAAAGTGTACTCTGCATCTTGAACATGTCAGTTTTTCTGTTTGCATTGCTGCATTAAGTTCCATGCATAGTTTATATGGTTTTGGCTTTTTTTTCCTAAAGAACAAAATGATACGGAAATACACTACTAGTAAGGCAAATATTAAAAATAGTACTAAACCCAGTACACTCAAATATCCATAATCAGGTATCTTCTGGGCATAGACCAGAAATTAGTGTAACATTGTCCACTCCAATTTCTCCAGTTTTGCCCTTCCCACGTTCTGATTCAAAAGTGACCTGTCATAAGAAAAGAGACGTATTAGCAATTAGCAATTTAGCAATTCCTAATGTTAATTAATTATGAAGCTATATCTGAGGAATATTTTATGACAATACAGGACTAATTTTATGACTTAAATCCTTGCAGTTTTTAGAATTTCCCTGAATTATTTGAACTAGATTTATAATTCCCTGCACAGGTTTACAGTACCAAATGGATTCTGGTAATAAGATTACTTATTTTCATTGTACAAAAAAAAAAAGAAAAAAAAAGCAAATTGAGTGAAATCTTATTACAATAATGAAGTTTTATTACAGTATGTGTTGTGAGTACACTTCATACCTTGAAGATATTCCAACTGTTCATTTTTGATCTATTTGTTAGGATTGGTAAGCTTTGGGTGTATATTCTATACATATTTTTACTTTATGTACTATACTCCCAAGTCTTGGAAGGCAGATGCAGGGACTCTGAGAATGAAGACCCTAGGCCCGTTGTAGGAGAAGATATGGTTCGAGACCATCTTAAGAACTTGAATGTGCACAAGTCCATGGGACCTGATGAAATCCATCCATGGGTCCTGAAGGAGCTGGTAAATGAAGTTGCTAAGCCACTGTCCATCATATTAAAAAGATCATGGCTGTCAGGTGAAGTTCCTGACAACTGGAAAAAGGGAAATATAACCCCCATGTTCAAGAAGGGGAAAATGGATGAGCAGGGGAACTACAGACCAGTCAGTCTCACCTCTGAGCCTGGCAAAATCTTGGAGCAGATTCTCCTGGAAGGCATGCTGAGGCACATGAAAAACAAGGAGGTGCATGGTGACAGCCAGCATTGCTTCACTAAGGGGAAATCCTGCCTGACCAATCTAGTAGCCTTCTATGATGGCGCTACAGAACCCATGGACAGGGGTAGAGCAGTTGATGTCATCTACCTGGACTTGTGCAAAGCATTTGACACTGTCCCACACAACATCCTTGTCTTTAAATTGAGAGACATCAATTCGATAGGTGGACCTCTCGGTGGGTAAAGAACTGGCTGGCTGGCCACACGCAAAGAGTTGTGTTCAATGGCTCAATATCCAGCTGGAGACCAGTAGCAAGTGGTGTCCCTCAGGGATCGGTGTTGGGACCGGTTTGGTTCAACATCTTTGTCAGTAACATGGACAGCGGGACTGAGTGCACCCTCAGCACATTTGCCAATGATACCAAGCTGTGTGGTTCCGTTGATATGCTGAAGGGAAGGAATGCCATCCAGAGGGACCTTGACACACTTGTGAGGTGAGCTGATGCCAACCTCACGAAGTTTAACCATGCCAAGTGCAAGGTCCTACACCTGGGTTGAAGCAATCCCAGGCACATCTACAGGTTGAGCAGAGATGAGATTTAGAGCAGCCCTGAGGAGAAGGACTTCGGGGTGTTGGTCAATGAGAAAATGAACATGAGCCGACAGTGTGCTCTTGCAGCCCAGAAAGCCAACCGTATCCTGAACTGCATCAAAAGGAGCACGACCAGTAGGTCGAGGGAGGTGATCCTGCCCCTGTCCTCTGCTCTCATGAGACCTCATTTGGAGTATTGTGTGCAGTTCTGGTGTCCTCAACATAAAAAACGACATGGAAGTTTTGGAACAAGTCCAGAGGAGGGCCACGAGGGCGGAGCACCTCCCGTATGAGGATAGGTTGAGAAAGTTGGGGCTGTTCAGCCTGGAGAAGAGAAGGCTGCGTGGAGACCTCATGGCAGACTTCTAATATTTGAAAGGGTGCTATAGGAATGCTGGCAGGGGAATCTTCCTTATGGACTGTAGTGATAGGACAAGGGGTAATGGGTTCAAACTTAAACAGGGGAAGCTTAGATTGGATATAAGGAAGAAGTTCTTTACTGTAAGGGTGGAGAGGCACTGGAATGGGTTGCCCAGGGAAGTTGTGAATGCTCCATCGCTGGTGGTGTTCAAGGCCAGGTTGGACAAAGCCTTGGGTGACATGGTTTATTGTGAGGTGTTCCTAATCATGGCAGGGAGGTTGGAAGTAGGTGATCTTAAGGTCTTTTCCAACTCTGACTATTCTATGATTCTATGTATACTAAAGAGAAAAAGTAGATTTATTTTTATGAACAGGATGCCTAGGTTTTTATTTTATAGTCTGATTCTCATTTATGTAAAGGCTTTTCTGCATTATTCTGACAGTGCAAAGAACCTTGGGAAGGGATTGCATTTAATTTATACTCACAGTATTCAATTATACAGTAAGAGCCTTTACACAGCACTCAGTATGTTCAGTCACATAAATGAGAACCAGGCCCTAGAATTTCAAGGAATAATTTGCTGTTGTACTGATTGAGGCAGTTCTTAGGCATACATTAGTGCAGTGTTCCCTGTTGGCTAGTATGTCCTGCTCCTAAGGCAATTGCCCACACTTGGTTATATATAATGTGTCCTTTCACTCTAATGGTCTCATTTAGTGTGGTTTAAGAGCATCCTCTCCGATGAAAGAGATAATTTATGTTTTTCCAGGCACGCAGGTATGCCTCTATTGCATGAGATATTAAGGACAGATTTTGATTGCATATGTTAATTTATGATCTGATGCAAGTTTTCTACAAAATGACAGGATTATTGGCATCAATGTTCTAACCAACTGGGGTAATTCAGTTCTGAAATTACAACCAGATAAAAACTTTTTTCTCTCCTAAAATGTGTGCACCTCTTTCCCATTTCAGATAAGCCTTTCAATTGCCAGTAATTGATGCCTATAAAACAGTTGGTGGAACACTTGAGGATTACGAAATTGAGCTGTTGTGTTGGTTATGACAGTTGGCTTATAAATTGTGTTATACTTACACTATTGGTTGTTTCAGCCCCTTGTAATATCTCTACTTTTCCAGTTCTCCATTTTTCATCTTTTCCTTTGTTCTCCTCCCAGACAGGAGCAGGTTTTTCGTTTGCCAGGTACACTCGAAGTTTCCCCACTCTCTCACCAGCAAGCCGATAACTGAAAGTCAGGCAGTAGCTACTCTTTGGTTTCAGGTTGGTGAGGAGAAGGTTTAGACGCCCCATATCCTTCTTGTGCCCCACAAAAGCTGGAACTGCCATGTAATACCCGTCTCCTTGTAACAAAAAAAAAACCAAACAAACCCATAAATGCATCTTTAATGGTCTTGTGTCCATTATGAGTAAATTGGATACATATTTGCTATGAAAACACATGGAAGCTGTGTTACGTGAATAATTTAAAATCAAACTGGAGAAAAGCAGCAGGAAGTGTACTCTGCAAGGAATAAAATTGTGCTGCTGGAAGTCAGATCAATTTACAGGGGAGATGAGTTCATATTTCACTGGCAATTACAGTTATTCCTTGCACTATCTTTTAAGGGCAAAACCATTTCAGTTTTCCAAATGCAACAGTCTGAAACATGCTGCTGTGCCTCTGTGATCAGACCCTTTTAGTACTTGAGATATATAACACACTTGACACTGTTCTCTACAGTGATGACAAACTCATAAATGGTTTTGTGTTCCCCAAATTCTGGGGGACCAATGAAATGACAGTTATACACAAACAGATAAAGGGATAAAACATCTGGGCCCATAAACAAAGACATAACTAGGAGATGTAAGTTTGGGAAGACGGGGTAAGGTCAGAATAAGGTCTTCCTGGAAGTTACAGTACAGAGAAGGGACTTGGGGAAAAGGAAATATATGGAGCAGGAGAGGAAGGATTAGTGAAGAAAGACTGGGAAGGAAAGACTGTGAGGGAAGAGGGAGACAATGTGTGTGTAGGACCTGGGACAAGTGGCCTGTAAGGTCTGCAGGATCCACTAGTCCCTACTGCAGCAACTTTTGCAACATTGCTTGTGTCACAGGGGAAGAGACATCCTTTCAAATAAGTTTCTTCAGCCACACATGTACACCTACACAGCAGTCACACATTGCACTCCTGGAGCTCTTTCTCAGGTTTTAGCAGGCCTGCTGTTGGTATCAGGTAGGTTATCAGCTGTTTTTGAATAGTTCCCTGCCTTTGGCTTGCTCTGAGGAACGCTGTCACTGGTGTGTCTTGCAGGTTCAGATTTCCAAGCAGTTATCACAGTGCTTTCTAAGCCATGTGACTACATTGCCATATCCATCTAAATGACAGAGTGCAGTTAAATGTCCTATTAGTCTTGGAGAGACACAATGCATAATTAAGAAGGTTTCCATTGCCTTGTACCTTACAATTCTGAACAGTTACATTCTAATAATTTTTGGCATGTTTTAATTCATTTGTGTTGAAATATGTTGCTGATTACAAATTGTCACTGGATATTTCAAAGAAACAATTTCCACTCCCAGCATTCTCTGCCCCTTTTTTGTTTTATAAAGATAACCCATTCATGGGATAGCTAATTCTTGATCTTGCTTTCTTCTCTGTCCCCCGTTTTTTGGAGGGGGTGAGCCATCAAATCTAAGCATAGCTAGAGGATGGTTTTTTAAGTACCTTTATCTCTATCAGCAGGATTCCAGTCAAAGTCATCATCAGCATCTTGTTTCCAGTCACAGACTCCACGACTGAAGCTACAATCAACTAAAAAAAAAAAAAAACCAACAAAATTGGCAATGGAGACTCAGAGATAAGAGGAGCGCTGCACCATATGTACTGATAGAATTTGCTATTTATTCATCTGGTTATTAATGTATAGGTCATTCTAAATTCATATACAGTCTGTGTTCAGATAGTGTTGACCTAGATGAAATAGCAGAAAAGGAAAACATTAAAATTTATGTAGTAATTATTTCTTTAACTTACATGAATTAAAGAAAGACAAATCTGTTGTGTCTGTTTACTGCCAATCTCACTTCTGCATGTGAGTTTATGTGCTGTGATATCTGTATACTGAGTGCCTGCTAATTGCCAAGTATAGTGGAGGCTTTAGTTTTGAATTCTAGTATCATAAATTGTTTGGGATCTGCTGACTTTAGAGCTCCCCTCTCTCCATTTGTTACACTGCTGTAGCTGTAATCAGCTGAGATGCTCAAGCTCCAGCTCTATCCATTGAAAGAGAGAAGTTGGCCTCCCATAAGAACTTGATACTCATACAACATGGCCCTGAGAATAGCCTAAATCAGTTGACCTTTAGAGTACACTGAAAAAGGGTATCCCTCAGAGCACACTACAGCATTCATGACTACAGATGAAAATTCTTACACATACAAAGAACGAAACACTGTGCAATGCAAGCATGACAGAGCAGATTAAAAAAAATACATCAGCCATCTTCATTTCTTCAGAAAGAAGCATCCTTCTTGTTCTTTTAATGTGTTTTGTCATGAGACACAGAAATGCAGTACATGACATTTAGAGAGCTTTAATGTATAAATCCATTGTTCCTGAAACTACTGTTTTCTGAATTGGAAAAAAACCAGAATCTTACCCTAATGTCAATCAGCACTTCTGTCTATTTTGTTTTGGTTTGTTATCTTTAAGATTTGAGAACATTTGTTGATATTTGAGGGATGAAAACCAACTTGTTCTAAAAATAATCTCAGCTACAGCTAATCCAAGCATTTCAGCCCCTGCCCACTTGTCTGGTTACTCCCCAAGAGGATGCTACTGCCCTGTAAATGCATCAGATCAATATGATCTCTCAGTCCTCTCCTTTGGTTTCTGCCTTTTTTCCTGTGGTTTTCGTAAGCAGATCCTTATAGTCAGCTTTACGATTTGGTGCATCACAGAGAAACTATTTCCTACCAGGAGAGAGAGGAGGAGTGCCCTTTAATCGGCTTTGAGAAGAGCTACACTCAGTCTGTTATAGTTCCCAACAGGCAGTGAAGTTTTCTGTTTGAAAGAACATAAAACACTTTCCTAAGGCATGGCAGAAGCTTAAGTTCTGCACATAAATTGACAGATCTTGGACCTTGTATGCTCCTCTGATTTTGCAACAATTTTTTTTTAACATGAGAGTACAAGTAGTGTCATCTTATGCTGATATTCACAGGACTTGTTGATGAATTGGAAACTATCATAAATTCATAACCAAGCCATTTAAAATTCGGGGTAAATTTGTTGACTTCTGACAGAAGACCAGGGGAAAAACCAAGAGAATACGGCTGAAGGACACTGGCATATTCTTGTGTGCTATGCATGCTTTCCTAACATGGTTTCATTTTACAGACTATAGAAATGATTTTATTTTTTCATGAGTATGAAATAAATTGCAAGTGAAATTCAATTACAAGTCAAGTTTTAATGTGAGCGAACTTCCTGTACATGGCTTATGAACATTTAAAATATGTTCTGAAAAGGACACAAAACCAGCTTCTCACAGTGGAACTGGCAGAATGGTTTGACCATATAATGTTTCTAACACACTCACCAAACCTTTTATGTCAGAGGCTTTTAACTTATTCTGGCTTGGCTAATACAGGTTTTCACAAAAACACACAATGCACATGAAAATAAATACTGTAGAATAAGAATAATCTACCTTCTTGCTCTGGTCTCGACATCGGAGCTTTCCTCTGTGCGGGGAGAGGGCCAAATGCAGCTGCTTCTTTCACCTTGGGAACTAGGGAAAGCAATTTGTCAAGTGCTGAGTCATGATGGAAATAGAAAATGGAATTTCATTCCTTTATGCCAGTGACCATAAATTAATTTAAATAGCTCAATGTATGTGTTTTCCACTCTACCACCAAACTCACATTCTTAATTCCTGTTAGATACTGAAGAGATACTGAATTATAAAACCTTGCTAAAATTGCTGTTTTCCACAGCACTACAGCTTCTAAGCTGTAAGCAATGGAGACACAAGATTCACAAGGCCATAAAACTTTGACATGATCTCTCTTTGGTGTGGTGATCTGCTTTCTTGCTTTGAATCTTCAGCTAATGATCAAAGTACGTATGAAAACAACAGTTCAGTAGTTTGGCAGCACTTTTCCCACAGCAGCCTCAAAAACTGCCAGCAGCTTTATAAAAGCCATAAACACGGGGATCAAAGGCCAGAGCCCTGTATTCAGGTAAATGATAGCTGGTACTACTGTAACAGAAGCCACAGAAGTTATTTTTCTGAAGCTATACTCTCTGCTGGGGTACATCTTCCCTTGCAAACCTGATCAGCAATGTTCTTTGCTGGGAAGAAGAGCTGCAGCGACCTTCTCCTCACTGTCATTGCAATAGCTGGCAAGCACAGCCTGATGTTATGATAACCAGTCCTGGTGGAAACCCCTGAATAAGTTCTTTTGTAAAAATCAGTTGACGTGTCTTGTGCCAAACTGGAAGAGTTAGTACATCAGCACAGTCATAGAATCATACCCTCATAGAATGGTTACAGTTGGAAAGGACCTTAAGATCATCTAGTTCCATCCCCCTGCCATGCACAGGGATACATTCCCCTAAATCAGGTTGTTCAAGGTACTCTCCAACATGGCCATGAACTCTTCCAAGGGATGGGTCAGCCACAGTTTCTCTGGATAGCCTGTTCCAGTGCCTCACTACTCCCACCATAAAGAGTTTCTTCCTTATGTCTAACCTAAATCTTCCCTCTTTAAGTTTGAACCCATTACCCCTTGTCCTGTCACGAGGACAATGAATGTTAGGTTTATTCTCTATGATAATAGCCTAAAGAAAACAGTTACTCAAGAAGCACATTTTTTCAGCAGCAGCCTCAGAGACGAAGGCAAAACCTCTCCTGCCTGAAGAGCTACAAAGATATAGAAGCTTGCAAACTCTTATTTACTGTAAGTAATACTCTAAAATACCCTAAGTATTTTTAAAGTTCTGTGATTAAGTTTCTTTTATACTATTTTAAGAGATTAATAGAAAAGTGCACTCACTAAAAAAGAAAAAAAAATTAGTCTCAGGTTCTTTGTGCAGAGCTTGTGTAACTAAGCACACAAGAGTTAAGGTGAAGATCAGCTTTCACTGCTTTCACTTGCAGAGGATTCTAGCCTTTGCAAGCACATATGCAGATGATACCTATGATATATAATAACACACCTATGAAAACAGAAGGAGCCTAAATGTGCCATTTTAGAGAATGAGTGAGGATTACTGCTTACAGAAAGTATTAGTGGAAATGGAAAGGCTGACAGACTGAAGTTTACTTTTCAGCCACACCACATGAGCAGCAACGTCAGGAAAAGCTCAGACTTCCTCAACAGTCAGATGATAGAAGATACAGAAATGGAAATTACCATTCCCTACTCAGCATTATATCATACAAACTATAAGGAAGTCATACATGCCAAATATTTTGAAAGTTATTACTTTCACATGCATGCACATTTCTTCACAGGGGAGTTTGTTCCCAAGAGTTCCACTAAGCTTGGGTTTTCTATTGACGTACTCCAACTTACAGTTGTAACCACATACTCAATTTTAACAATATACTTACAACCCAATCCAGAGCCTCCTAGCACCATAATGACTTAATCTTTTTTTCTCCTTTAAAACTCACAAAAAATTGCTCCATCTTGCACCAGAGAAAACACACACTAATGGAGAGGCCCTGAAGGCAGTTCCAGAGGTACCAAATTGAGCAAAGAAGGGAGGCTAATGCAGTCATACAAGCTTTCTGATGAATTGCCAGGAGCTTGTCCTTTCTTGTTGCTCTTGCAGCCTTTCCCTTAACCAGACCATTACTTAAATCACCTGGATAATATTCTTACTTAAGGCAAGGATTAATATATCTGTCTCCAAATTAACACGTCTATGTACACACAATGAGGAACAGGCAGAGAGAGATTAGGTGTTAAGTTTACTGTCATGCCATAGTCTTGGCCTCATACTTAGTGAAAGAGGCCCAGGCTGTGAAAATACTTGCCAAAATGAAGAGAGCTATTAAAATATAATAAGTTCAGGAAAGAGTAAAGTGATTTAACTAAAGACAACAGCTGTCAGAATGATTTATTTACTGAGTTATTGAATTACACTTGAATGCACTTGAGGGATGCACATGCAGGTGTAGCTGTGTGCTGCAGATGCTTCATGTGAAGAACTGTCATGCATAGAAAAAGAGCCAAATTTTGTATCTAAATCTATTTTTGTTTTCCAAGTCAGGTATTATACTCACATTCTCCACTTACTAGAAGATACCAGCTGTGTGTAATAAGAAACTGTAAGCTTCAGGTTACAGAAAGATTTCCAATAAACTTTCTTTGAATGTGTCTACATTTTACATCAGACCATCACTGGACATAGCTAAGATCTGAAGCTTACTTCTCCTAAGTAGTAAGCAGAAGTTGGGATTACTCTTTTCAGGTCTTCTGCTGAAAAGTGGTTCTTGCAGAAAGGCAGGCCTTGTCTCATGTTTTCTAAGGACAGACTCTGACCAAGGAAATCTCACATATGTCCATTTTAGGCACAGCAGAGTCTATCCTTCTTTCTGTACTGCTGGTGCCCATCCACCTAATTGTCTGCAGCACTTAGCTACTATATAATCTCTTCATATCATGGTGTCACACATTCTTAACTGCTAAGGTCAGCATGGTGCTCTGATGAGGTAAGATGGCTTGATCTTAAATAAACAGGAAATAGTGACAGAGAGAACTAATGCCCAGATCTTCAGAGGTACCTATAAAACTACCTACCAACAATTTCCATACGATTTGTGTCTATGAATGTCTGTGATGATCTGAGCATAAGTAACTTGGTGATACTCTGGTCCTGAGAGCAGCCACCTTGTTGCTGACACAGTTTCTTGGAACAGCAAGAAATTCAGGGTTGCTGTCTGTGACGTATATCTGAGTATTACCCTTGTTCTGAGGAGGAGGAATCTCTTTAAACCATGTCAGATGCAGTTTGTCAACTGGAAGGTGTCCCTGCCTGTGGCAGGGGGTTAGAACAAGAGGATTTTTAAGGTCCTTTACAACCCAAATCCTTCTGTGATCCTACAAACTGTATTATGTATCAGGATCTACAGCAAGGAAAGAGACTTTATACAAAAACAGAACAGCCCCAGACAGTTCTATCAGGCTAAAAGTACTTCCCTAAAAAATAACAGGACGCACACAAACCCACTCTGTAACAGCTGAGAATGCCTACAATTATGGAAATGCTTCTTAGCAATAATCTCAGGAAATGAGAAAGTAGTGCTGAAAAAAAGTGCTGTGATATTGTTCTAGTATAAGTGTGCCTAAGTAGAGCGCCATGAAGAGGGTTTAGAATCAAATTTATACATAAAACTGGAATTCCACTTTAAAACACCAGGCTTACCAGGGAGTGCTGTGGATAATGAAATAGATGGAATTTAAGAGCTATCATAGAATCATAGAATAGTTAGGGCTTGAAGGACATTAAGATCATCTAGTTCCAACCCCCCTGCCATGGGAAGGGACACCTCACACTAAACCATGTCACTCAGGGCTCTGTCCAACCTGGCCTTGCACACCGCCAGGGATGGAGCATTCACAACTTCCTTGGGCAACCCATTCCAGTGCCTCAGCACTCTCACAGTGAAGAACTTCTTCCATATATCCAATCTAAACTTTCACTGTTAAACACATTATCCCTTGCTCTATTACTGCAAGCACTATCTTATAGCTATCTCTCTGTGTGAGGACTTTTAGATAGCAAAGAAAGGTAACAGACTGCCACTAAAAGATATAGCAAAGAGCTAGTGAGGTTCAAACATATCCTTTGGTAGAGTGCACAGCAGTGTACTATTATCATGTGTATAATTAGTATTAGTGTACTAATATTGAGTGTAGCCCTCACTAGATGATTAGATGGACTGGCACATCAGTTCCACAGGAGTGGAGGCAGACACCAGTTCTCTCTGCCTGTCAAACAGGTCTGTTAGCACTGCTCTACCAGTTGCACCAACCCTGGCTATATCACTTCTTGTTTGGAGCTCTCTTGCGCTGGGCTTGCTTGGGGAACAACTGGATTTAGCTCAGATCTGCCTGAAAAGTACCATGTAGACAGACCCTCAAGTCAGTCTGGAAGTCAAATAAGGGCCAATGAGATCATGAAAGCAACAGGAGGCTTCGGGAGCACATCTGGAAAAGCTCACTAGAATAGCTCTATGGAGCACTGTTTTATGGGCGCCCTTCAGATCAGTACAAAAGCACTGGTAAGCGATTGGTAAGTGACTGTAGTGCTAAAGGAACTTATGAAAACGCTGATAAATTTTCCTTACCGAAAATACTAACAGATTTTCCATTATGTGCATTTGGTTTCACCCCTTTGCTTTGGAACTGCTGTATATAAAATTACTTGTAGTGTATTTGGAAATTACATTTTTGCCTGAAAAAAAGTATGGCTTCGTTTGTAGCTTGGAAGTAATTTTCCATTTGTCTGAATTAATGCATGTGCTATCCTTAAAGCTTTAATTCTTTTCTTTTTATCCTCTGTTAGTGGGACTGTATTTCTTATAAATCATCTGTGGCATCACATTTAGCTCTTTCTGAGGTGGCTATACTAGAAGAGTAGATATATAGCAGAATATATAATATATATCAGAATATACATAATGGATAGATAAGCGCCCTTGTATTTAAGTGTGCTAATTGTTGGCAACTCTTATTTCTTGTTATGGCTATTTGATTTTTCTCTCCCTTGGAAGAAGTCTATGCCTGATTTTGCCTAGGTAGTCTAGTTAGTCTAAACAAAATAAACCACAAAATTTGGGAAAAGTAAGTCACTGTTTGTAATTCTAACATATGGAATTCTAAAGTGCTGGAAACTGCAACATGTAGGAACTCTCACATAAATGGTAGTTGCTGTCTTTCTAACATTGCTTTCTTGTGTTTAAAGTCCATAAATAAAAAACTCAGCCCAAAACAAAACAAAAACCAGAAAACCAGAACTGGTATTGTAAAAATATCAAGCAGAATTTAAGAGGTAGTAAGATGAAGACTAGCTTCCTATATATATATAGTATATCACTGTACTGACCTCAAAGAAATATGCCACATCTCTGCTGTCACATTGTCCTCTGAAAGAATTACGTTTGCCAGATGTCTGACATCGTTTGAGCCTTTTATCTACAGCTGTGGACTGAGCTCTGAGCATTATTTGCTCACACAGAGGCCTATTTATCAGCAAAGAGTAAGATTAAGAGCAAACATCCTGATTAACTGAGAAACTGCTCTTGTTCAGAATGAAGAGCCTAGAACCCATAAGGGTAACAGTTCAATTTAATATTGCCAAATAAACCAGAAAACCAAAACCTCTTTACTATTCTTGGTGTTATCAAAGGAAGGGGCTTTGTAATTAACCTACACGATACTACAGGAGTGTTTTAAGAATGATATGAGCTTCATAAACTGATAAAGTACAGATACGGATTTTAGTTGCTGTTGCAATACAGTCTGGATTATGAATGGAACATGAAAGGCACTGAAATACTAGAAAAAATGGCAGAATTGAGGTTGTGCACATTAAATTCACCTCCAGTTTGAATGTAGCTTCTGTACAGTCATTGTTTCTATAACCAAGTGGCTTGGTCCAGCTCTTCTTCTATGTACAGAAATAATATTTTTCACACAGTAAGGATTTTTCCAATACTTCGGTTTACTCTCATTTTCTATATATCTGCAGTTTTTGTAATCAATAGGACAGAATTCTGTTTATTAAGCTGCTCCTTTTGTAGCAGGACAGCTCCTGACTTCACACTGAACGAGGTAAAGATCCCATGGAAAATAGTCATTCGAAGTTGGGTGGCGTGGTTTAGTGGGAGGTGTCCCTGCCCAGAGCCAGGGGGGTTGGAACTAGATGATCTTGAGGTCCTTTCCAACCCTAAATATTCTATGATTCTATGATTACAGACTGTATCATAAGTTATAAAAATATAAGAAGAAAAATTTAAGTTTCCACAGATGACCTTAATTTTGACATTTCTTAAATGCTGGGGCTTCACTTTGCTATCTTTAACTGTTGTGGCTTTTTCCTCCCCCCATATGAATAGTAATTTTCATAAAGGTTCTGTATTTTGATATTTGGCCTATTTTAATAATTTAAATCTCCATATAATAACTACTTTTTCCCCAACAGTATTTTTCTGTGGGAACTCCCTCTTTTGTGTGGCAAAACTACTATGATAAATTAATACATACATTTAAAAATAATAATTAAGATCTCTAAAAAGTGTGACCTATCGATTTTTCCTAATAAGCTACTCTTCCAGGAAGCCAAACAATACCAGTATTAATAATACAAAAGGCAGACTCTATATGAGTACTTGAGGGGATTATATGGAGGAACTTATTGTAGTAGTAAAGGACTCATTGATAGACTGACATCAGCAGAGGAGGAAAAAAATTACATGTAAATTTATAAGCTGTAAATTTGAGCTAATCATGCACTCCAAAGGATTATTCAATATCATTAAAAAATCAAGTGTTTTTAAAGCCAAACATTCAAGCAATTAAGTGCTTAAATCATGACTGGATTTTTATAATAGCAAGGATCAAGTAAAGCATGTGGAAATTTAAAAGGAAAGAAAATGCCTTTAATATACGCAACATATCCTGAAATAAAAATGCAAATGGCATAATGACTGAAGTCTTATACATAGCTGATGCAGGTCTGTGCACACTAGATACAACTAAACTGCTTTGAAATGCTCAGTTAAAAGTACAGAATTAATCACAGAATCATGTAGGTTGGAAGGAACATCTGTAGGTTACCTAGTCTGAGCTGCTGACTAGGAGGCTGCTCGAGGCCTAGCTCAGTCATATAATGGATATCTTCAAAAATGGATATTTTACAACCTCTCTGCATGCCCACACCAATTTTTTACCACCTTCATGGTAAAATATTCTTTTCATTATATCCAGTCAGATTTCCACACACCCCCCCAACCAACATGCATATGTTACTTCTTGTCCTACTGCAGTATATTTTTAAGAAGAGTCTGGCTGTGCTTTTCATATAACCTTTCATTAGATAGTTGAAGACAGCTATAAGATCTCCCTTTAGCCTCCTCTTAGCGCTGAAAAATAGTTACTTTTAGCCCCTCCTCATATACAGTGTTCTCCAAGCCCCTGACCTTGATTGATCACTGCTATACCCATGCCAGTATCTGTCTTGTGATGGAAAGACTGAAACTGGACACAGCACCTTAGCGATGGTCTCACAAGTGCCAAATAGAGTGGAAGAATCACTTTTTCTGCACAGCTTCTTCTTAATGTCTGTAATGTTGCACAAGGGTTTTTCCTCCCTTTACGTTTGCTTTTGTTGAATTTCATAGTGTTCCTGTCAGCCCATTTTCACAACCTGGCTGTGACTCTCTTAATAGCAGTGCTGTCCTTTAGCATATGGGTCATCCTCCCCAGTTTGGTATTGTCAGCAAACTTGAAATATGCCATAAAAGCTCACTGTTAATATTTGCAGGAAGGAAGGAGGTTGGTGAACAATGACCTGACTTCATTCTCACTAACAGCTCACCAGCTAATTTGGGAAAGCAATAGAAATCTTTATCCTTAGCCTGAACTGAAACAGGCCAGTTGCCACTGAAAACTGAAAAAAGGCAATTTTAGAAGTGTGCCTTTGGCAAATAAGCTTGTATTCTCAAATGTATTTAGGTGAATAATCACTTTTTTGTTTGGTTGGTTTTTGGCTTTCTTACAGTATCAATATTACAGATCGTTTCACTACAGATGATCTTAAAATAACCTTTTCTTTAAAAAATTATACTTCTGTGTCTTTTCAAATCAAATAATGATAATTTGAATGCTGTCTTGAATTTCATTTGTATTCATTTTTATCATTGTGGAATATGGCGCATGATTTTAAAGACTGTCGGATCATGCTTTTTATTTTTCTACAATCTGGAAAAGAGAAAGTATCATGAATAAACTATTAGCAGTGTATATTTTTCATATTAAATTTTTTCCATTATTTTGAAGAATGTTTGACTGAACCAGCTGAACTAAGAACCAATTAAAATGCATCTGAAAACTGTAAGGAACACAGTGCATGGTGTACAAGACAATAGTTGGAAGGAAACACCTGAAAGCAGGCTGTGGACAAGCACATCAATCCTCCTGATAAATGACTAATGTCAGAAATTAAGCAAGATAACTGCTCTGCTCAAATACCATCAAATTTGAGAGTGTCCATTCAGAAAAGCTCTCACATTTAAATAAAAGAGATAATGAAAATTTCTCTGTGATTTACACAGGTTTCTTTTTTTTTTCCTGTTGGGAATGACATGAACAACAGTAGTGCCTATTGTATTATCTATATTATTTGAAACACAAGGACACCAAAGTCTGTGTTTTGTCTCTGAGCAATGCACATTGCATAGGGTAAGTATGCCTGTCAATCAAAGCTAATTAACTGTCATGTAGCAAAACAGCACACTACATTTTTGTTCTTCTATGAAGAAAATGGAGTGAAGCTATGTGCTATGTCTAAACTGTTCTGAAAGCAGAGTCTGTCAGGACATTGCACTCCCTCTGCTCACATTAACTGCAAGTGTTAATTCACCTAAAAGGGAGATTTAATATCTTTAGCCTCACCACTAGGTATGTTGAGTTGCTTTTCCTTTTCTACAAGCAAATTCTGATAAGATGGCTGTAATGCTTCTGATTTTTTTAGTGTTTATATATATATTGAAACCAGATTATTTTTTTTAAATGAAGAAACTTACAAAAGACATCTCCTCTAAGTCTTTGCTGATCGTTGATCTGATTCTCAAAATCTTCATTTTCCTCTTCATCTGACTCTTCTGCCTCCTCTTCTTCAGTAGCTTCAGTTTTTTTCTCCTCCTCTCTGTAGCTCTCACCAAGATCAATGCCACCTTTATAGTCCAATAACTGCAACTGGGTCTTAGAAGATGGTGTCACGGCTGCTTCTGGGATTGCATTCTTGATTGTTTCCTGCTTTTTCACACTGTTTTTATGTGCAAGGAGTTTCTTAATTGTGTCCTTAGCTGTTCCACGGATTCTTGTAATTTCCTTTGCTGACTTTTCAGGGATAACTAGAACCAAGAAGAAAATATTAAGTATTCATCTAAGGAAGCATTCAGCAATGACAACATTTAATACATGGGGCCATGGTGTCTTTTCAAATGTGCAAAGACCCATACAGCAAAATTCTTTAGTATGAGATATAAGCTCAGCTCTGCACAGAACTCAGCATACATGTACTTGCTTAGCTCTGTGGTGTAGATGACCCTCTGTTTGAGTTACAATGAAAAGATAACAGAAATCCTCTTCAACGACCTCATTTGGACTCCTCAGTAACACAGGCTACAGAGCCCCTTAGATTAATCATTTCTACACTGGAGCTTGGTTAATAAAAATTACACTTCTTCAATCTGTGGACTACTAAAAGATGTCCATGGAGCTGTGATTCCCTGCATAACAGATGTGAGCCTACAGCAATAAGCTTTTTTCTTACTCATCTTCTGTGATCTTCTCTGGTCTAACTTTCCTTGCTCAAAAGGCTGCAAGGCACTGAAATGGAGCATATCTTGAGAGGAAAAACATTAAGTTGCTCCATCACATTTCATTTATCTCTAAGGGATATTTATTTCTAAGACATAAACCCCAAAAAATAAATAAATAAAAAAAAAGACAACCAACCAGCCAAAAAAAACCACCAAAAAAAGAACCCCAAAAAAAACCCCAAAATCAGCCTTGTAATATATTTCAAATTAGTATTTTCCTCCAAAACACAAATTCTTCCAGAAGTGAAAAACTTAGAGTGGGGTGAAAGTCAGCTGAGTGTTCAAATTTGTAAAACAAACAAAAAACCTAAAACCAAATCTGAACACCTGAATGTGGGTTTTTTTGCTATTATGAAGTATAATAAAATCAAATATTCTCTCTATACTTGGGCAAATTTTCAAAATGTTCATTGGTAAGAGGACATTTTTGCATTTACATGGTGGCCCTGGTTTTCAAATCATGCTTTCCTTGTCAGTGTATTGACTTCTAAGTCACAAGCCTTTTATTTCCTTTAAAATTCAATTTTTCTCCACCTAAAATCATCAAACTATGTTTGGATGCTTGAATGAAGGACATTTTTCATAGACCCACTTGAAAACGCATTTCTAGGGATGTGGGGAAGCAGGAATGATTTTTCCATCAACGGAGGGATCCAGTAGTAGCACAGAGGGCTCCTTAAGACAGTATGTTGGCCAGATGCTCTCCATGTTCTCTTAAGACAGAAAAATTATCAGTTGACATGAAACGAGGATAGATTTTAGTTACATATTATGAAAAACTTGCTTACTATCCTTGCTGTAGCATAGTAAAACACATGAGCAAGAGACTTAGATTATTTGAACTGTATCTAGAACTATTTAAAAATTATTAGGCTACCATCTGTCATGAATATACTGGCTATGACCTGTCTCAAAGCAAAAGAACAGACAAACCGATCTTTTTAGTCCCTTCCAGATGTACTCTTCTGTCATCTGACAAAGACTAATGACTCTCTGTGCTGATGGCCAAATCATAACTGAGGGTTAAAGCCAGGACTACTTTGGATCATTCTGTTCAAGGTATGTGTACAGTACAAAGCAAATTAAAAGAGAAATTATGGTAATATTGCAGGTGTGGAAGGTGTCCTGCCCATGTCAGGGGTTTAGAAATAGAACTAGATGATCTTTAAGGTCCCTTCCAACACAAACTCTTCTGCCACTCTATGATGCTGCAGTTTGAGTCCTTTATTTGAAGTACCAAGGAAATAATTAGAGCTGAGAAGTTCCAGTGTGCTATACAAAGGCTCTTCCACAGATGGAGACTATTTCCACCAATGGGTTAGAATAGCCTTATATACTCTTCCTTATCTTTCTTTTTCAATCAATACTGATGTTGCAGTGACTATAGGCTTTTTGGATTGCAAATGGTGGGGAAGTCAGCTATTTTTATTTCCCACTGCTTTTGCTGTCTGGTGATCAAATTACCAGTGCAAGAATATGCTCCTATTTTACTCCTCACTTTGTAATAATAAAAACTTTATAGTAGTATTTTGAGACAGATGGACTAGACTTGGGTTGTAACCTTGGATTGTACTTTTTTTGTGTGTGTTTCTTTTCATGCAAACATATCAGAAAAAAAAAACCCACCAGTTAATAAAATAGAACCATAGTCTAGTTGGGAAAAAAACAAAAGTTGCCTGAATTTATATTCACTTCTGGAGAATACAATTCTACCCTTGTGAACCTGACACATTTTATTGATGGTAAATACAGCTATGTGTTATTTAGTATAGGTACAGATTCAGACCTTGGTGTGCTTACTGGAGCATTCAGGCTTTTGAGGCTTCTGTTGGAGGTATAAAGTAAATAGATGCCACAAAAAAATAGATCAAAATTGAGGATATGTTTTTTCTTTTCTTTTGGATAAAACTTGCAACCTTCCTTGTCAGATATTTGCAAGTAAACTCTTTACTAATTCTCAACTAAGTCAGACTTTCCTCTGGAGGATGATGTAACAAAGGATGTAAGGTTCTCTGAATGCAGCTCAGGATGTAGCAATAAAAATTGCTTAATTACAAACATATTTCCTCTCGACAATCAGTAACAAGAAACTTCAGACTGTTAATAAAGAGGCTGTGGAGATTTTCAAGCCAGGACTGACTGGTCAGCAATCTTAAACATCTGCTATTAGTTTCTTCTTTGAAGTTTTTCTAGTGAAATTAAAAATTCTTACAGGTCAACATAACAACCTCTGTCGTGTCAGAAAACCAATCTCCTTGTATGTGCAAAACTGAGCAGTGCAATCATATGGCAGAAGTGACAAAAATAGGAGGATGAAACTATATAAAAACCCATGCACTTGCACACTCCAGTTTGCTGCTTCAATATGTAAATCTGTATATAAATGCACAGGTGTTGCTCACAAACATTTCTGCATTTTTCTATCTGCATGACTGCATAGAGAATTTTGGAAAGTGGAATTTACTGTATTGCATTCAGGTCTTCTTTATGTACCTTCTGTCAGAAGTGTGCCAGTTGATGCCTCCTGCTCTTACACAGTTTGTGCTTATTGCCCTAGTATGAACAGGTTTCAGCTTTCAAAGGTATTTTATCTTTTGAATTAGAGAGAATTAAAGGAAGAGATGGAAAAATAAAGGAAAATGGTAGTTGAGAGGTAAAATTAAATCTTTTCTGTCATCATGACATGAGATTATAAAACCACAGAAATGGCTTGGTATAGGATGTCTAATGATGAAGTTGTGAAAGTTGAGATGGAAAAAGTACAGAGAAAGCAGATGCCAATCCCCTTCGTTGTGTAAAGGGAAATACTCAGGGGATGATACAGAAGAGGGACAGTGATCCGTTTTCCTTCCACATACCCTGTGACCGCAGCTGGTGCGTGATGGGGCTCTGAGCATAAGGGGGGTTGCAATAGGAGACAGCTTGCTCTGCACTCCAGCAGGCACCATGCTGCTTATGCTCTCACACTTCACACATGCTTAGAAACCTGGTGAGAGACAAGCCTAGGAGTCTGGCTTACAAACCCTCTTGTAGCGCCCTTTGTAGCTTCTGTAAATTGGAGAGATGATGAGGGATACAGACTACCATTTACCGTGTTTAATCTCTAGATGTAAAGATTAGATCATAATTTCATAAAAAAATTATTTCACTATTTTTCATATTTTTAGGACATAGTTTCAGAAATCATTCTGAAAGTTCTCAGCCTCTTTTAGATAGTCTTAAGAGAGTCTGAAAGCTTTCATAGATTGGTTAAAACACAGATTCTAGACTATTATTCTCTTTTAAGCACCATGGAGTATAATCCACCAACATATATTCCTAGCCTTTTTAATTTCTTTAAAATTCTTATCATGTTATTTAGGGAAGGATGCTTTGAGAAATCAGGGTAACTTCCTCACACTGGACTATTACTACATGACTACAACAGCCAGCAATGCTTCCAGTAGGAAATGTGGAGTGACAAAAACTTAAGTGTTATTCATTAAAGTATTACAGTGGTATTTGGCTCTATACTGAACTATATTGTAAGAATCTTAACAGTAATGAGACCAGAATTGCTTTTTAAGCTTTGAAGTTTTATTATGTCAAACTCAACTTTTCTCAGGACTGGCAAATTAATAAGAAAGCAAAATCATATATGGGATTTAGGGGCTACCCTATGAGCAAAAAAGAACACTAGTAATACAATAGGCACAGAGAGAGTTCGCATGACTTTTTATTGCCATTTAGGTACCCTGCAAAGAGTAACAAAACCAGTGACCTCCCTGTCTAGAGTGACAATGTGGAGCTCTGTCTGAAAGTTGTAGGCTTTAAGTTAATATTGCTTTTTCCTGTTACTTTGCAGTGTCTTCCCAAAAAAAAGTAAATAAAAAATAAGTTCATTTTCCCCCCAGGAATCTTAATTGGTTATGGAATCTTGTGAGACTCTATTCTTAATTAAAAGGTGAAATACACATAGAAACATGTGGTGAAGGAAGCGTGGTTTTTCAATGCACAATAGGAAATCAGGAAACACATGAACCTGAGAACAGCAACAGATTGCAGGAAGATGGAGGCCAGATGTGGAAATGGGTAGAACTCTTTTAGGGAGCATTCGAAAGATTACATCTCTATGGATTCTCAAATGAAATGTGTGCTAGACACAGTTTGATAACAGCCTCCAATGTTCCATGCATATAGGAGTGTTAAATGGCAAAAGGGTGCCTGAGCAATCACAGGTCATATCCATACATGCAACACTGTTTTCAGCCTGATGTTTCAGGCAGCTTTCTCCTAAGTTAGTATATTGACATACAAATTAAACGGAAGAATTTCCTCCACTTCCTGTGCAAAAGCGAATTTTACTTTACCTTACTTATTCAGTTACTTGGTAGCAAGAAGAGATGTAGCCATAGAAATTTCATTATAAACAATGTCCTTAGTTACTTTCATTTCCTACTCTGAAAATTAAACTATAGATTAAAATGGTTTTCATTTGTTATCAAAAGCTAATACTGCCACCATGGTAAGCTGGTTTGTTACATAGTAGAGACAGTTGCTATAAAGAATAATACTTCCCTGTGAAAATGAGATTCTCACCCTGTGGGAATAGTTATGTGGAGTATTGAGGACACATTTAAGAAATCTTTTGCTTAGCTGCAGCACAATTCCAGGCCCAACTGCTCTGAGCTGGGATGGGCGGCAGAAGCTGCAGCCACTGCCACCCAAAGAAATGTGAAGCTACAGCCTCCATCCTCCAAATTCCCAGGATGGTGTTCTCATCCTGTTAAACCCAATAACAAAACTTCCTTTGGCTTCCATAAAGCCTGTGTTCCCTGCTTCTTCAGGGCAAATTGTCTTCTATGCTCTACTTGCAATTCCTAGTGGTACTATGAGACTTGGGAACTCATAGACAAATTGAAGTTGAAAAATACCTGTATGCACTATTCAATGACTGGTACAATCAATATATTATTTTATGTAGAAATCTTGCTTGATTGGTATTAAAGCACTTTCAGCTTGACGTTTCCTAGAAAATGCTTTATAACCATCAATAATTGGGGAAAACCAACATATCACTGACTTTCATCGTGACATTCAATAGTACTCACCAGCACAATCAAATCCACTTCCTCGGTAGCCCTGTTTACATTTGCATTTGAAGGATCCTTCAGTGTTGAGGCACTCTGCATGGAGGTTGCACCTGTGTGTATTTGTCACACATTCATTTACATCTAGGAAAGATATAAAGGCTTCAGTGAAATCTGTGTTGAAACCCAAGCTTCCTGACAGCCTATTTGTGCTGCCCACCTGTTTCCAGGTATTATAAGCACTAGTGTTAGACCAAGTTGGTCCAGAGACCATCAGAGGCAGAAGAATTCACTCTAGCCTAACATCAGCTCCAACTACACAACTACTGGCATTTGCATCCATGGAAATTTAGAGCATTGCAGTAAAGGCAAAGTGAACACAGTGGTTTTCTGACTGAGAACAGGGTTCAGACTGTAAGATGTACTCAGTCTTTTAACCAAATGCAAAAGGCCCCAAGAAAACTTGACTGCTTCTTTAACTGATGTCACACAAATCCTTCTCATTCTTTCATTCTGTCCAGAAGAAATTCAATGGAAAGTAACCCTGAGCATGCCCAGCTGTTGAGATCTTTTGTCTACCTCTAACACTCCAGCATACATATGATGCTGCATGAAAAAAGTATAATCAGGAAAAATTCAATAGAAAATACTACATTTGACTTACAGCAAACTGTACAGGTGCCAAGAGTAATTGATTGTGCTCACTCTTCCCTTGTTACATCACAAAGATGTTTCTGATTTCTCCCACAAGAGGGAGCCACGTTGGTGCACACCCCTTGCATTTTATCCAGGTTGCTTCATTTTTATCAGTTGACAGGTCAATTCATAATGTAAATCAGCTACAAGATAAGTAGCAGGAAGACTGACTCCATAATATGGTATGTCTGAGAGCAAGATTCAGGCTTGTAGATAAAATCCCGACTATTGAGACCTGTCAAGTTTTTCCCTCATGCATACATATTGTATGAAAAAGTATCTTTTCTACTGTAAGGCTTTCAGGGTTTGCATACAACAGGAAATGCACACTTGATTCTCTAAAACCTGCCTTATAATCTCTCTCTCACCCCAAAGTTCCAATACCAAGCAAATATAACCAAACCCATGAATTCTGTTTTGTACGGACTTCTTCAACCCTTTCAGCGGAGTCAACTGCTTGAACAATACTGCTGCCATAATTTATACTATGCTGGTTTTCCACCATTCATCTAATGAATTGAAATAGGAGCAAAGATGCTTTGACATTTGTTTTGACGGCTGGGCACGTCAAGATAACTTTTTGCCTGTATTTATTTTTGTTTGGGAGAAACCTAGGTATGCAACAGGGATCTGAAAAGCAATTCAAACCTACTCTTTTCATATTTTTTTTTGGTTTTAAGTGCTCTACTCTCCATCCAAACAACTGTTCTTATAGTCATGAAGGCACTTGATTCACATTTTTCATTAATGACAACAAATAAAAGAAACAAATAAACCAACACCCCCCCCAAAAAAAAAGAAAGCAAACCCCAACAAAACAAAAACCATACCAAAACCATTGTGGGACTGCTCATTCATCAGAGGCTGAATGCTGAGAGGGCAAAAAATGGTTCTTTAACTAAACCTGTACCAGAAGTAGCAGTTCTTTAGGGTCAAATATTGCTAATTTGCTATTAGCCCTTTCACATATTGGCTTGGTACAATAAGGCAATATCATTTGCAAGTGCCAGTGATTCAGTTTTCCTTAAAAGAAAACCCAGAGAAAATTTCAAAGTGCCATCAAGAATATTATTACTGAGACATCTTTTATCCATTTTTAAGGCAGTATCCCCAGACTAGGCCGATATGCTTCAGGCAATGCCAGGGAATATGCATGGTGTGAGAATGAAAAAGAATGAAAAGGGAAAATTCATGGGCTAAATCTTACCTACACAGTCATAACGGCCGCTGACATATTTCAGTTCATAACCAAGCTGGCACTTGCAGTAGTAGCTTCCAAATGTGTTGATGCATCTGCGGTTGTGAGAGCAGACAGCTTTGCCAGTGGAGGAGCATTCATCAATGTCTAGGGCAAAAGAAGGGATGTTCAGATCCACAAGAAGATAAAATTGGAAAGAATGAACTAGTTGAGATTTACATGGGAATGGTTTGATCTTGGCTATCACAAGTTGTTTAAAAAATAGGTCCTATAATTTCACACTCAGAGATGGCTTCTGCATGTGCTCCTATGAATAAAGCAGCAAAATGGGAAATAACTTACAGAAGGCTTTGAGACCTGGCATGGTAAAAGCTAGGGTGACTGTCTCTGGAAATGCAGTCCACTGGGGACTGAAGTCATGGAGCAGGGTTGGGAGGAACTCCAGGAATTCCGTTATTTCCCAAAGAAAGGAAATATCAGAGAATAGTTTAAGAGAAAGACCCAGAAACAGAAATCTGAGAGCAGCAGCAGCAGCTCTTCTACTGAAACTCTGCACCTCCCCTTGCTTAACTAAGTCAAGACTTATCCATTTTCCTATAGAAAAGAAGCTGAGAGTGAGCTCTCTAACCATACCAATGCATGTTCTTCCATTTGGTCCCAACTGAAGGCCATCTGATGGACAAAGGCACTTCACCTCTCCTTTGACTTCTTCACATCCATATTGGCAGTTCACCATGGCACATGTCCTAGAACCTGAAAAAAGTATTTAACATGACAAAAATAACAAAATTCTAGGCTAGGATCACACACTAAAGTTAGATCTGGGTGAATGCAGAAAATTAGAAAAACAAAATGCTGTTCATCATAAATCAATCTGTTTAGACATCAATACATTGGCAATTCAGGAGTCCATAAGATAGTTTTACATTCCCGTTCACTTTTTTCTTTCCTTATCGCCCTTATTCCTTCTTTTTCTTTTGATCCCAGTTCTGTGAGTTCATCTTAGTACCCTTTAGATTTAGAGACAGAACTGATCCAAGTAGAAAAGGTGTTTTTTCCATTTTCCATAGAAAGAGTTATACCTTATGGAAAACTGCTATTCATTAGTGAAATGGTTTTAGTGTTTACCATGAAATATGCTTCCAGTATACAATTTGATTTTAATTATTAAGCCTGATGAACTTCGAAACTGTGCTTTATTTTGGCACTTTATAGGACTAATATCTGATCTAATGAGGCACTAGCCAGAATACAATTCTTGGTTGCCACAGCTTGGTTAAGAGTCTGGATTATTTGAAATGATTCTTTGATTAGCATTTGAATAGAAATGCAGGCATCCAGGTCCCATCTGAAAGACATATGCAAAATTAGAAAACTAGGAGAAATGCAGAGTTTGGGTGATTTTGTCTTAGGTACTAACCTCCTAACTATTAAGCAATGGTTCTCTGTGGCCCAAAGCCACATTCTTTTGATACCCTTCTTCCAGCTCCCTGGTCCCTTGCCATGGTTGCCAATAAGCCTGGCTGCTCAGACAAGGGGAACTTCATCTTGCTAAGGAGACTTACACTATGATGAATTTAATAGAAAGGAAATAATATGCTCAAAATGTTGGCCTGAATCAAATGATGAAAATTATACAGTTGATTAAACAAACTAGCATTTAACCTGAGCACAGGCTTAAGTTAGCATCAAGTTAAAAGGGACACTACTAAATTTGATCAAGAATAATTTCTCCATCAGCAAATAATTTATTACTTCATAATCACAGTTTCTGCTGAAGAAAATAAAGGCTTTTTGGAGCTAGAAGATGGCAGATGGGTTGGGTTAATGAAGCACAACTTGATGTACATTTCTTCCTTCCTTAACTAGAGCTGCAAAGAATGAAAACTTCCCTACTATGGGAAACCTGGTTAGCCCCCTGAAATTTGGTTTCATTTGGTTTCATTTTGTGTTTCCATGTGCCAAAGTGAAAGGGAAGCTTTAGGGATCACAGCTGCTCAAGGCATTTTTTCATACATAGTTGACACTGTTCACCACTGCCACTGAGAAATCCAACATTTTGTGCTGCCTTAAGCAAGGGATGGTGCAACTACCCATTTAATACTAACACAGAGTTCCTTAAATAGGAATTGAGCCCTGAACTATGACTGGTTTAAAACTAGTGCAGCCGGAATGTTAATTTATAGTCTGGATCTAAGTTTCTGACTTGGTTCAGAAGCATGGCTGCAGCAAGTGTTTGTGAGCAGAGGAGTGGGACTGAGGGATGGATGGGAGAAAGCTTCTACTGGGCTCCATGGATAGTTTCTTTCGGCTGCAGTTCTGCCTTCTGTCGACTTCATCTGTCCATGAGACAGTGGCCTTCCTGACAACTGCTCAGCAATGATGTCAGAAAAAACAAATAATCTTGGATGAAACAGAAGGAATATATATCCATTTCTCAGGGATCTCAGGATGCTGCAGCTGTTGTCTACTGTGATGCAGGGAAGGAAACCCCCCAAAGGCTCTGTCCCCAGCCACCTTTTGTGGTAATTTCAGTCTCCCTGAGATAAGAGAGAATAGGAGCTATGGCTTTCCTTCCTGTCAGAGAGCTGTAGACCCTGCACGTGTTTGCCTAATCTGGTTATTTTTCCATTAACCCAAGACTGGCAGCAGACTCCTCAGATGGATGCCCTGCCCAGTGAATGGTTGTCTCCAAGATTTGGAAATCAAAGGTTTTCAGAGTTTACAGTTTTCTGTCATATTCATGGGATAGATGGTGCTGCACCACATACAGCTGTGTCCACTGGTACAGAACAGACCTTTCAAGCAAGTTGTTCCGCTGCTAAGACAAATTAGCTTCCTTGCCCAACTGATGCATCTGCTTCAGACTATTGCACCCCATAAAGGTCTATCACCATGCTCCCTATGGTTTTATGAAATTCAAAGCCAAAATACCTGTATGGAACAGCTCAGGTGAAGAAAAGTATTTTCTACAAACAAAACAATGTCATTGAAAAATAAGAAGCTTTCTCAGGTCCGAAAACTCAGGTTGGCTAAGAAAGCAGAATTGTTTCCATTACATGTTAGCTTAAAGACAAAGAAAATAGGTAGAAATACAGTTTAGATAAACCTTAGCTCAAGGAACAAGTGTTTGCAAGAAGCTTGTGGCAACTACAGGAAACATATGAAAGCACAGATAAAATAAATTGGTCAGGGAGCACAGAAAGGTAAAGCAAGGAATAATGGCATGAAATTCAGCACAGTAAAAAGTAGTCTAGATTCGTGCTTTGCTTGGATAGATTCATGCATCCTTATTCAACAGATGAACTAGCACAATTCTGCGCCAAGATTATAATAGCTACTCTTCATTTGAATTACTGCTATCAAAGGTTTTTAATTCTAGCGGGACCAAAATACAAGTTTATCCACATACTGCCAAATATAAAGGTTCTGTCAGTTGCTGACAGTACCAGAAAGCTGAGGCAAAGACTGTATCCTGAATAAGCTAAATGCATTCATCACGAGAAGAAAACCTGCTGGGATAAAATGTGATTAGATGATTTTGGTGTGCCTGTCTTATCAGCTCTCTTACTTACTTGCACATGTGCCATCTGGCATAAGCATGTATCCGTTCAGACAATAGCACTTGTAGCTGCCATGTGTGTTCATACATCTATGTTCACAGGGACGTGGTTTCAGTCCACATTCATTCAGATCTGCAGAAATGATTGGAACAAAGTGAGTGTTGGGTTTGTATGTTCATACATATAGGTGGATAATACTGCCTAATGCCTTGAATTCCCCACAGTAAAATTGCCTGGACTGACTACAAGCCAGCCTCTTGCAAGACGAGAGCTTAGCAAACCATCTGGCTGAAAGACTGCTAACAAAACTAACACACACAGCTTCCTACACCTGAAAAACTAATGCAAACTCTGGCCACATTTGGCAGCTCGTTAGGGAGAGATGGAGGGGTGGGGAGAGAATTGCAGTTAGTCTCTTTTCTGGGAGTTATTTTTCTAGATTTCTCTGATTCTAGCTGGAGATTTTAGCCCTCCAGTTGACCTCTGTGCAAAAAGGAAAAAATATGAGACAAAGAGTAGCAAATCAGCTTGAGATAAAGCGCAAAAAAGATTTTTTCTCTTTTTCTTTTTTTCTTGTCTGAGATATGCATCGGCACCAATGCTATTAGTAGCATAAATGAAATATAATCCATGCTAAGAATTATGTGACTTTAAGAATAAAAGGACAAATCTCAAAAATCTCAAAATCCTGTGCATAAAAGCATCCTAAATGCTTCCCAATATCCAGGATTTAAAAGGCTTTACAGAAACTAAATTAATTTCAAATTCCCAGTAGCTATCCTTCACAGGGAGAAAACTGGAATCCTAAAAAAGTTTAATTTGTGTGGTATAGGCAGAGCAGTGCTGGCAATGGTAGAGTTCCTATAACAAGGGGACAATATCTGTGCTTGTGACTTCAGTGAATTGACACCTCTACCTCTTGTATTTTGAAACCTGATCACATTAGCAGAATGCACCAGCACACATAGCCTGTTCAACATATGTTTAATAACACATATGACAAATAATATAATTTCAGTAAAGATGCAAGTCCCTCAGCAGGCACTGAACTTCTGTAGCTTCACTTCTAAATGGGAGCAGCATCTGTTTGCATGTCTATGTGTCCAGCAGACTACAGAAAAAAATCCAAACCATTGCAAGTATAACTGTGGGGGTTATACATGTGCAGAAGTGTTTGTTACAGCTCTGTCTAGGGAAGAAAAGTAGGGTTTCATTCTATTACTTGGACATAGGGTCTGTTTGAGAAAGGACAACATATCAGATTGCAAATCCTGTTGGCCTTTTGTGCTTCTGTGGTTGCAGTAAATAATGGAGACGCTCTTAACAAAGAAACTAGAGAGCAAACTAGGCAAAGAAAAGTTATTCCACTTAGACCATACATTATCTGAAATGCTCAGCTGCATCCACCTTGCACAATGCACAGTAATGCACAGATAGCACACATAGCTCTAAAAGACAACCTGTGGAGATAAGGCTAATTTAGCTCAGACTTGGTGGCAGACTAATACAGTCCCCTTATCTTTGTTATTTCAGTTAGCTCATGTTAAGCTTGCTCAGTAAGGCATTCTGCTGTATTGGCAGACCAAGGCTGCATCTGCCAGTAAATTTAAAGCTACTCTGTGCATTTCTGGCTGCTGGAACATGACCACTTACATGGCTACACTATTGAGATAGCTCTGGAACCTCTCTGGCGTTTGCCAGCTGCCACTCCGGTAAAAAATTCCCAGCCATGCTTCAGAAGGTGAAACAGCCCAGGGAGCTAACAGGAAATTTGCACATGTAAGGCCATGCAGCGCTTCCACCAAACCTCAGACTCTTGCATCCGCTGCAAGTGCACAGAACTGATCTGGTTGTCTATGGAAGGCATAGGAAATGCAGCTGGACTTACTGCACAGAAAAAAACTAGCAGCTGGAGGCTTCTCTGCTGCCTTTTGGTAACATTTAAGCTGTGAAATCATTTTGAGGTTGAACTTCTGTGTTTAGAGGCTGAAGTTGTATACCTACACATCTATTACACACAACCACAGCTGCTGCTTCACTTTCCTCCATAGTGGTACTGAGGAATGGACTTCTTTCCCTGTGAGCAACATCAAAAGTGCAAAAGATGGCATTTTCCAAAATACTTAACAGTATATCTTTATAGCATATTGTTTGAAAGATGCTTTGTAATAAATGGATTGCTTTGATTCTAAAAAATGTGTGTTTAGTAGATATCAGTGCAGTGATTTTGAGCAAAAGCTGCAGGTGCTAATGAAAGTAGCAAAGACAGACCCAGCCGTTTGTGTGGCCTTTGTCACGCTTCCCTCAGCCCCTGCAGATCACCCATCTGCAATGCAGTAGGATGGCTTCTCTCCATGCACACTGACCTGTTCCTTTCACAGGATCCAACACAGGGATCTCATATACTGGAACAGGAAAAAAAGGCTGAGTTCCGACCACTGTGTTGGCTGAAATATTTCCGTGTCTAATTGCAAGTTTATGGTGGGGAATGTGGTGCATTTGGAGTTTCTGAATATGCAATTCTAAAATCTCCCAATTCTGGTTCTCAGAAATACCAATTAACATATGCAAACAGATGGATTGGCCCAGGCAGCTTGAGAAATTACATATCCAGCACATAACCGGATGTCTTTCTGATGCAAAGCTTAGTTAAGAAAATAACATGGGTTGCTAGTTAAGAAAATAACAATGGCTCTGGATTTGACTTTCACTTCTAGTAATTTTCTATATAACTTCTCTGTGTCTTAACCCTCTGCTATAAACATGACAGTTTGCCCTTGTCATTAGCCCACAGGAGATACATGATATAGGTTCAAGCTTCTGTGTGCTGAAGGAAGGCCCAGAGCTTGCCTGGGATGCTGGAATTGCAAGAACCTTAAACTTTAAGTTCCTCTATGTAAGCAAGAAAATATTTTGGTTTACAATTCTGGAAGATGCGGCAATCTCCAGTACAAGATAAGGAGATGGAACATCACATTTTTTTTTGACATAATATCCTTATGTGTACAAACCTTCGTTACAGGTTTTCCCGGTAAATCCAAGGAAACATTTACATTTGTTTGGTCCCATGCACTCGCCATACTTGCAGCCATGTCCACAGACAGCTGGAGAAGTCAGGCAGAGAAAGGAAAGTGAAAAAGAAAGAATGAGAAACATTATTTGAGAACTTTTGCCCTGCTTAGTTGCCTGAAAACTTGTTGCATAAGTTCAGCATCCTCCAAAACTCTCTGACTAGTTTGGGGATGGTAGCTGCTGATCAGCACTTTATTTTTGATTGAGGAACGTGACACTAACACAGATTGCATGTGCGTGGGCTTTCCAGGTTTGTAAATACACAGTGAAGAAGGGACTCCTTTTAGCTCTCTCACTCATGGTTTTCTGACATGATTATGATTCACATTTAGTTTTTTACTCTTGCCTTTTTCCTATTTTAAGAAGCCTCTATGAGAAGCAGCTGGCCAACAGCTTGACTTGTTACGCCTGGCATCTGGAGTAGGCAAAAAGCAACAGCACTCTCCTGCCAAAGGAGACACGTTATCCTACAGCAGTTTTCCAGTTTTGGGCCTCCTCAGTTGCAACTGAGGAATACGTCCATCCCATGCTGGAAGGTTTAAAGCACATCTGTCAAATACACCTGGCTGCACATCCTGCTACCCTGTGTAATTAAGCTGCTGTGCAAACTGTAGGAAGTAGAAAAGTCACAGTGCTATTTACTGTACAGTAAAATTCATACTTCTGAATTCCAGTACATTTCCTACATTTAAAGATTCACTCAGCTATGCTGACCCGCTGACTCTGGAGATTCAGGCTTTTTTAGGCACTACCTCTACCCCTGAATGCAACACAGCATACTGCAAGACCAGCTGGGTATTAGCACCGAAACAGACAACACTGCTGCTTCTGGAATTACAATGCAGAATTACATTATAGCTAGCTTAAAGTAATCTGTCAAAAAAAGAAAAAAAAAAAAAAGAATTTTAAAATCTTATAAAAAATGTATTTTAGTATGAAAGAAGCATATTACTTTAAACCAAGACAACCTTCTGCATTGGCTGATCAAAGCTGTAGTTGCCAGTTGTTCCTACAGGTATTTATTGGCATCAAAACAAAGGTGCTACTAAACAATGCAGAAGTATTAATGAAAGTATTAATTACTTTTTTTTTTTTTTTAAACAACTGACATGCTATATTCATACAGAGCAGAGATATTTTGGAGTTTCCCCCTTTTAGATACCACTATGTAGATTTTCAGTAATTAATAACTCTAAGTTTTATTTAAATTCACCACATATACAATGCCAAACATCCTGGGACAACAAGTGCAACATCTGAAAAAGATTCCTAAAACACGTATTTTATGATTGTGTTGTACTTCGCCAAAGTACAGCAAAACAGAGATTCCCCATTAACTTCTCCTTGGGATCTATAGACTTTTTATGAATTAGAAATGTTTTAAGAGTCCTTGACTCTTCATTAAGCAACAATCCACAGAGCAGGATGCTGACCAGCTCACTGAGCCAAAGACAAGCACACTTGCTGCTTGGGTTTTATTTATATTTTTAGAAGGATAAAACCTCCTGGTTCTCAGAGGCTTTGTACTCTGAAGATAAAGGATACCAGCCAAGAGAAAAACACTATTAGGAGTCCATACATAGCATCAGAAAGCACTGCATTTTTGGCACTTAGCAGCTGTAACAGTATAGACACTGACCAGAGCTGTGCAGAGGGTGAGAATAGATGGTCCCTTTTGGACTTAAGAACTTTTAAATGCGTCTTTTATGGTTTGATGTTATTTACACAAAGCTCTGCTTTTTCAAGAAGAGAGTGTCTCAAACGTATTTTTTACACTTTCTTACAGTTAAGAGACTTTACTCCTCAGAAGGTTTCTTTCTGTAACTTCTGACAGACATACACGAAATTTCTTTATTAGTACTAAATACACAGTCATGGAGAGGAAAAAAGCAGAAAGTTTTAATGTTACCTTCACATTGGCCTTTGCTGTTCTTTTTCCAGCCATAACAGCAATCCAACCTGGAACCATAGCGACACACGCCAGGCTGGCTCACAGCCACGAGTTGCCCATGAGCTCTTGAGCTGCATAAGGAAAGATAAAAACTAGCTTCAGCAGGCAAACGCACTTTAATCCATTGCTCCGTATACTCCTTTTTACATTTCCCTTATGTTTTATCCACTGTCAGGCATTTTCATTTCACCAAGCTTAGAGCAGTATTCCTAGACAGGAATGCAAAGTTGCATTTGGTTGGAGAATGGGAGATGGGAAAGTTTCACCTGCAGTAAATGAACCATGCAACATAAATCCTTTCAATGAGAAACATGCCAGAGGAAAAAAGGACAGCCAGGTCTCCTGCTAGAATGAGTAAATTTTAGTATCAATCAGTGAAGTGAAAGGGGATGCTTCAGTTTGCATCATGTGAAGAATCTGGATGGAATATATGATGCCATACCTGACAGTGCTATTGCTTCGGATGATGAAATACTGATTCTAGGAAGAACAGCTTTCTGAACATCAGCCAGCCTCATAAAAAGCTAGTGATTTGCAGACTCATGACCTCTACGTATGTGCAAATTAATTGCAGAAGTGCACAGAGTCTTGTGAATTCTTGTTGCACAGTTCTTAACATCCATGCTGAAGAAATATGATGTATATATGATCATAAAAACTACAAAGAATGCCCTGTTTTACAGAGGGTTATAATTCAGCTCAGTTGAACAAACTCAAAGAAATATGACCCGACAATTAGAGCTTGAAGGCCAGAAAGCCAACCATATGCTGCACCAAAAAGAGCATGACCAGCAGCTTGAGGGAGGTAATTCTGCTCCTCTACTCTGTTCTATGTGGAGTACCATGTTCAGCTCTGGGGCCATCAAAATAAGAAGGACATGGATCTGTTTGAGCATCATCATGAAGATAGACAGAGGGCTGAAGCAACTCTCCTGTGAAAAGAGGCTTAGTGAGCAGGGGCTGTTCAGCCTGGAGAACAGAAAGCTCCAGGGAGACTTTATAGCAGCCTTGTAGTACCTAAAGGGAGCCTACAGTAAAACTAGAGAGGAGCTTTTTACAAGGGTATGTAGTGATAGGACAAGAGGGAATGGCTTTAAACTAAAAGAGAGCAGATTTAGATTAGATGACAAGATGAAATTATTTACTGTAAGGGTGGTGAGGCACTGGAATATATTTCCCAGAGAAGCTGTGGCAGCCCCATCCCTGGCAGTATTCAAGGCCAGGGTGGATGGGGCCTTGAGCAACCTGGTCTACTGGGAGGTGTCTTTGTCCATGGCAAGAGGGTTGGAACTAGATGATCTTTAATGCCCCTTTCAACCTAAGCTATTCTATGATTCTATGAAACCCAAAGCTTAGAGGGGATCTGATTGCTTCCTATTACATGTCGGACAGCTCTGAAAGAGAGAGAAGAGCTTGTTGAAAGAAAGGCAAATTTATATCAATTCAGTCTTGTGCTATTGTCTGTTAACACTCTGAAGGAGATAAAAGAGTACAAACACAGACGCAAGAGGGGTGAGAATTTTAAAAACACTGAAGAACCAGGAGAACAACTCCTACCTAATTTTAAGATACATGGTCTCTTTCATAAACTGAAAAAGACCTAGTGTTGCTTGTAATCATACAAACATAAGTATGAAGTTATGGTTCATCTATTTAGCTGCTGAAAAAAATTGTTCCTACACAGAGGATAGTGGTGTGAGCAGCAGACAAACTAAATTGGATGTGTTATGTGAGGACAGACCTTAAACTTCTATACAGGACCTTTGAATTCTTGTAGTGATTTACTCAATTTGACATTAAAAAAAAGGAAAACATATAGTTATAATAAAACTTGTACAGAAAGTTTGCTTGCTCCACTGATCAATTGGCTACCTAGATCTTTCAGTGGAAGTTGGTTGATAGGGTAGGACAGATATCCCCTATAGCTTAAATACACAAACAACTGCAAAGGAAAATATTACAAGTACAGTAATGGGTGAAAGAGGGTGAATAAAGCAAACCTGGATGCTGGGACTTGCTTGTCCAACAGAATCTGCCTGCCACCCTCTAAAGCCCTTTTTTGTTATTTCATTCTATAAAATAAGAAAACAGTTCTACATTGCATCATTTTCTCAAAACTAGTACATGACTTAGGCCAAATCCAAGCTACTAGAAACGTCCGCATACCACTGGGCAGCCAAAAATTGCAAATATAATAACTGCGCTGGTAGCTGTGCTGGATTGTGATCCTTGTTAGCAGCCATTTTGCCAGTAACAACTAGAATAAGAAAGCAAAACACCAATGGTGGAAAAAGTCACTTGTCATGTTCTCCTGACCAGTGACCACGAACAGTGTAAGCCCTGCCTGAACTGAGTTATGTGACAGAGGATGAGCTAGCAAATCTTCAAAAAACCTGATTTAACCAGGTAGGTAGATAAGAGTCAGGTCTGGTTTGAGTTAATACAGTTGTTTCTTTGCAGGTCCTATTAATGTTCTGTATTCCATCCTTTTTCTGTTTTCCCTAGAAAGAGACATCTATGAGCTTTTCTTCTTCTTTTTCCTTCAAGACACATCTGTTGAATAGATTTAGTGCACTGTTTCCGTAAGGTCTCTACAGGATACTTCTGGTCAGCTCTTGTGCACACAACAAAAACGGTCTCAATTATGTTATTAGCAGCTTCCAGTTAACTTCAAAGACAGGACATTATCCCTTTCTTTAGGTTTCTTCTAAACAAATTCTGGACACTGCTGCTATCAAAAACCAACTAGTGCCAAGCCTAAAGTTTTGATCTGGTATACCCAGAAGGACAAAAAGTTGGTATCTCACAATTTACCAGTTTGACAGAAACTCCTAAAAACTTTACGAGTGTATGCCATGCAGAGATACATGTGAACACTTTGACAAATAAAGGCACTGAGGGGGGGGGGGGGGAGAGGAACAGATTTCTGTGTTGGGTGTTTTGTTGTTGTTTGTTTGTTTCTACATTAATTTATTTGAAGGGAGATTTCATTCTAGAAAAATATCACCTACACTAAGAGTAAATAAAGCCAAAAAGGTGCCAATTCCAGGCACTAAATAGGACAATTGTCCTGCTTCACTGTGAGTCCCTTCCAAAACACCAAATGACATTTAGCTTGGGCTTGCAGAAGTTCCTTCTTTAAGGCTTCATGTAGCCACCAAACTCCCTAAAGGAAGTGCTCAAAGCAGAGGAGTTTAAAGTCCAGGTGTGAAAGCTAAGAGAAAACATTAACAATTAATTCATTCTTTCAAAATTTATTCAAATTCTATCTCCTGGTCTTTTTTCTTAGCTATTCAGAGCAGATAGGATTTCTTTGTGCTCTTACATTAGAATCCCTTGTCATCCAAGACTTCAACCAAGATGGTTGAAAAATCTCTTCTTTCCCCTTCCTCCCAGTAGAAAAGGCAGAGTGGCAACCATGGTAGAAGACAGTGATGCCTCCACCATCATCCAACATCAACTTGGACAAGACAGGATGTAGAGCAAACAGCCTGAGGTAAGTTGTAGGTTTCCTGACTTATTGTGAATTAACATTTTTACCAGACACATGGTTCTTGGTTTCAACCAACTCCAGGCCATACTTTTTTTTCCTGGAAGAGATGATGCTTTCATTTTGCAGTTTTACACCTCTCAAAATGCTTGAAATACAAACACACAACATGAAGAAATAACTAACACAAGCATTTAAACAGAGCTCTGCTTTGAGAACAAGTATGTTTTCTCTAAAAGCAGGCATGGAGGTGATAAACCCACATCTCCAGAGGAGCTGACCACTTGGTAGCCCTGTATGTGCTGTAGCAGCACTCTGACACTTGATTATGAACATTCCCACTTACAAATATCATACTGAACAAATAAACCCACAACATCTTGAAGGCTTCATCCCCAGGTGCAGTGATTTCTTATTTTACTAGCTACTCTCTTGTTGCAGCACTTGTCACCTTTTATTTGCTTCTGGAGAACTAGGAGGGGAAACACTGCAATGCTTTGATCTGGAGCAAAAGTCTTTAATTACCCTCTCTCAAAATCTCACTCTGTGTCCAGAGTGCACCTGTCTCTGCAGAACACAACTGGCATAGAAGGATGATTTTAAAGCATTCGTTTCTGCAAGCAAACAAAAGACTACAGCAGCCCACACCTTTCCACAGGCAGTAGAGCTGTTTTACCATTTGGATCATTGTTTCAAGGCCAGGTTGGATGGGGCATTGAGCAACCTGGTCTAGTGGAAGGCGTCCCAGCCTGGGGCAGGAGTGTCGGAACTGCATGATCTTTAAGGTCCCTTCGACCCCAAACCATCCTGTGACTCTATGATCTTCGTTGCTGCACTGCAGTTACCATTTTCCCCAAAGTATAAAAGCCTCGCAGCTCGGCTGTGATCTCTGTATGGGAGCGGCACACACACAACCACCAGCAGAGCTTTCGCCGTTCAGCACCACGGAGCTGCGCGCCCTGATAACCGCCCTACGCATCGCCCTACGCACCAGCGAGTGAGCACGGCAGTCCCGGACCGGCCACCCGCGGAGCCGTCTGTCAAGGGCCAGGACCCAGCCCTACACAGCAGACGGGCATCCATCGCTGGCCCTCTCCCTCCCTCCTCCCCGCCACGCCGTCCCTGCTCACCTGCCCGCGGCGACCAGCGAGGAGGCGAGGAGGGCGGCGAGCAGGGCAACCCCTGGTGCCGGCACCATCGCCCAGCCGCGGGGAGCCTGAGCCAGCCCTGGCCCCGCGGCGGTGAGGCAGCGGTCGGCGGGCCCTAGGCGAGGGGGCGAGGGGAGCGGGGAGAGGGTGGGCGGTGGGACCGGGCGGTTTAACAGGGCGGGGAGGGGCGGAGCGGGGCCGCCTCCGGCTGTGATCGTCCCGTAGCCGTCTCCCGGCGCGGGCTGGGGCGGGCAGCGACCTCCGGTGGGAGGCGAACGGAGGCAGGAGCCGGCTGGGGGGAATTTTGCCCCAGTCTGGAAGAGGGCAGGCTGCAGCTCGGGTGCACGGTACGGGCATGGGGCCCCGGCCGTGTCCCCTTGGGAAAGGCACGACAACCCGGCGGGCAACACGGCCCCCAGCCCCGTCCCGAGGCCCGGCGTGGCCAGTGCTGCAGACTTGATCCCTGCAATACCTGGCGGTGTCCCTCAGGTCCACCCTCCGCCGTGGCAGCCCTGCGAGGGATGCGGAAACCAGGGAAGTAACGGGTTATCAGGTTTAGCCGTTCAGCTGTAGGACATTAATTGGACAAACTCTGCTTTAGATCCTAAGGCAACTGCCCTGTGCTAAGGTTTCATTTAAGATTACAGGTTATTCAAGTAAGAATTAAACTTGGCTAGGGCTGTTAAAGATAATAGGAAGGGATTCTATAGGTATGTAGCATATAAAAGACAGACTAGGAACAACGTGGGCCCACTCCAGAAGCTATCAGGAGAATTGGCTACCCTGGATTTGGAGAAGGCTGAGGTTCTTAATGACTTCATTGCCTCCGTCTTCATTGGCAAATGTTCTGACCACACCACGCAAGTCTTGGAAGGCAGATGCAGGGACTCTGAGAATGAAGACCCTAGGGCCAATGTAGGAGAGGATCTGGTTCAAGATCATCCCAAAAATGTGAAGGTGCACAGGTCCATGGGACCTGATGAAATCCATCCGCAGGTCCTGAAGAAAATGCCGGATGAAGTTGCTGAGACACTGTCCATCATATTTGAAAAATGTTGGCAGTCAGGTGAAGTTCCAGATGACTGCAAAAAGGGAAATATAACCCCCATTTTCAAGAAGGGGAAAATGGATGAGCCAGGGAACTACAGACCAGTCAGCCTCAC
>JASSUY010026280.1:0-24523 GCA_032466535.1 Forpus xanthops | reverse complement strand
AAGTCCTTCTCCTCAGGGCTGCTCTGAATCTCTTCTCTGCCCAACCTGTAGCTGTGCCTGGGATTTCTCTGACCCAGCTGTAGGATCTTACACTTGGCATGGCTAAACTTCATCAGGTTGGCATCAGTCTACCTCACAAGCGTATCAAGGTCCCTCTGAAAGTCACTGCTTCCCTCCAATGTATCAACTGAACCATACAGCTTAGTGTCATTGGCAAACTTGCTGACGGTGCATTCAATCCCACTGTCCATGTCACTGACAAAGACGTTGAACAAGACTGGACCCTACACCAATCCCTGAGGGACACCACTCATTACTGGTCTCCAGCTGGACATTGAGCCATTGACCACAACTCTTTGCGTGTGGCCATCCAGTCAGTTCTTTATCCACTGAGTGGTCCACCTCTCAAATTGATGTCTCTCCAATTTAGAGACAACGATGTCATGCAGGACTCTGTCAAACGCTTTGCACAAGTCCACGTAGATGACATCAACTGCTCTACCCCTGTCCATCAGTTCCGTAGCCCCATCATAGAAGGCCACCAGACTGGTCTGTCAGGATTTCCCCTTAGTGAAGCCATGCTGGCTGTCACCAAGCACCTTGTTGTTTTTCATGTGCCTTAGTATGCCTTCCAGGAGAATCTGCTCCAAGATTTTTCCAGGCACAGAGGTGAGGCTGACTGGTCTGTAGTTCCCCATCTCGTCCATTTTTCCCTTCTTGAAAATGGGGTCATATTTCCCTTTTTCCAGTCATCGGTAACTTCACCTGACTGACAAGATTTTTCAAATATGATGGACAGTGACTTAGCAGTCTCATTTGCCAGCTGCTTTAGGACCTGCAGATGGATTTCATCAGGTGCCATGGACTTGTGCATGTTCAGGTTCTCAAGATGGTCTTGAACCAGATCCTCTCCTACAATTGGCCCAAGGTCTTCCTTTCTCACAGTCCCTGTGTCTGCCTTCCAAGACTTGGGTGGTGTGGTCAGAGCATTTGCCACTGAAGACTGCCACTGCCACTTCTCCAAATTCAGCGTAGGCAGTTCTCCCGATGGCTTCCAGAGAGGGCCCATGTTATCCCTGGTCTGTCCTTTATTTTCAAAGTACCTATAGAATCCCTTCCTATTATCTTTAATATCTCTAGTCAAGTTTAATTCTAAGTGGGCCTTTGCTTTACTAACCTGGTCCCTAGCTTCCTGGATGGAATTTCTGTATTCTTCTCATGCTACCTGTCCTAGTTTCCACCTTTTTATACGCCTATTTTTTCCTTTGAATTTTCCTCAGCAACTCCTTATCCATCAAAGGAGGTCTCCTGGCCCTCCTGCTGTACTTCCTTTTAGTTGGGATGCAATACTCTTCAACGGATTTAGTCACTTACTTGCTATTAAATTCTAACATGACTAATCGTGTAAGCATGTTTGTCATTCTTTGCAAAAAAAAAAAAAAAAAGAAAATTGCCATAGTTACTAGAAGTGAAACATAAAGATCATAGAATCAGAGCGTTATAGGATGACTAGAGTTGGAAAGTACCTTAAAGATCATCTGGTTCCACTCCTCCTGCTGAGGGCAAGGACACCTTCCAGTAGACCAACTTGCTAAAAGCCATATCCATCCTGACCTTGAATGCTCCCTGGAATGGGGAATCCACAACTTCTCTGGACTATATAGTCCAATGTCGCACCATCCTCATACTAAATAATTTCTTCTCAATGTCTAATCTAAATCAGTTTAAAGCCATTCCTCCTTGTCCAATCTCTACATGCCCTTTTAAATTCTTATTCTAAAGAGCAAAATTGTGTAGTATATTCTTGAGAGACATTTGTATTTTAACATATATTTTTGGTCAGGTAGAGCTTTATTCTCTGTAAACTTTATAAAGACCATCCTTTGTTTCTCAAGAGCTCATTCAGTCCTGTGGATCAAAGTCATCATGTAGGGCCATGCATTACTTCTTGGTTTATTTTGTTGGGTTTATTTATTTATTTATTTATTTATTTTGGGGTTTTCAAACTGTCTTATTGCTGTTCTGTGGCTGTAAAGTGAAAGCCTAGAATGAAGGTATTTCATGATTCTCTCTATTTGTCTCTGTCAGCTTGTAGCCTATATTTATGCTTCCCTCTTTGCCTATAGTAAGGCTGTATATAAGTGCACGATGCGGCCTAAGCCCTAATACATACTTACATACAAGTTATAGCATTTACTAGCCCTACCTATAAAAGAAATTGTAAGCTATCATGCTAACTGCAAAAGACACAAAGGAAAGCCATATTCTCACTTGCCTACAGCAGAAACCAGATAAAATTTATTATAAAGCTGTAAGGTGCAGCATAATAAAATATCAAAATGCTCATACAATACATTCAACAACTGCAAAAATCTCTTTTTATTCTTGGCCGTATGGTCTCTTCCAAAACTCTTTCTGATTACATCCATTCAGTTATAACTACTTCGTAGGATATCTGGCAAAGACATGGTGATTGGGAGAGAGGAAGATGCAAGATGATGAATCTGCTGGAGTGATTTTTCTCCCTCCCCTCTGGTCTCCTGACCTCCACACTCACTTGTAAAGGGTGACATCTTGCCATCTAAGAAACTCAGGGTCAGTGCCTACACCGTGGGCCAAATGTAGCTCACAGTGACATAGACCTTCTCCTTCACTTGTTTGAATGGAATATCACTGAAACCTGAAATTGTCTGTAAGCCTGTACATCTATGTATGTTTGCATTTTAAGTAACATACAAAGGCTTTTTTTTTTCCTGAATATCAGCCCTGATAAAAACCTGGCAGTTGAAGCATAGATATTCTCTTGAGTAATGTCTGCTCATCAATATTTATCAACCTTCCACCAAAAAACAGGCTTTTCTTCATAAACACCTTCTGAAGCAGTCATCTCTCTTCTCTCTAATGCACCTTTTGTTCTAGTGCACAAGTTAATTTGTTTTTCAGAGTACCTATGAGTTATAATTATTTCTCATTTCTGCTTTGAGGCTACATGGAATGCCTATTTTCCTTATCCAGAAATAGGAGAGAAGAAAATTCTGCTGTATTCTGTTTGTATTATGAGATAAATTCAAACATTGATCTCTGGAGAAATTTTTACAGGTGTAAATGAAGCAAGTACCTGCTGATTATGAGTAAGATGAACATACTGTAATATTTATGTAAGTCTGTAAAAATGAAACAGAGCTTCAGCCCAAATTGCTCAATGAATAAGTTATGTTTTAAAAGAAGTTCTCTACATATCTTTATCTCAGTTCTTTTGCCTAGTCTGGGCTTTCCTCAACAAGATCAGATTTGATCAGCCTACAGGCATTTTACCTCAGTGCATCTAGTGAATAGGCTAGCATCTACAGTGTGCACATTATATCACTGACTTTCACTCTCTTTCTGTAATTTTAATCAGGCTGATTCACTTAAGCACCCATATTTTCAAGTACTGAATTTCTAGGAAGCAAGAAAAATTACTCTACAGTGTTCTGTCTCTGTGATAGCAACTTCATCTCAATAGTACTTTTTGCAACATATGATTATGAAGTCTTGTCCTGGTTTCGGCTGGAATAGAGCTAAATTTCTCCCTGGTGCAGTGCTCTATTGTTTTTTTTTATCATTTTCCCTTTAAGTTTCATATCTTTCTCAAGGTTATTTCCCTTGTCATTATTATTATTAGTAGTAGTATTATATCATGCTTTAGTAATTAAACTGTTCTTATCTCAACCTGTGGGCTCTATGTTCTTTCAATTCTCCTCCTCATCCCAATGAGGAGGGAGGAAGGGGAAAGTGAATGAGCAGCTGCATGGTGCTGAGTTACTTGCTGGGTCTAAACCACAACAATTCTGTTGAACCACTGAAGTATATTAGCAATTTAAAATATGCAAGTTAATTCACTTGTGAAGTACTTGGTGAAATTCCCACCAAACAAACAATTTAAAAAATCAAGGGCACTTCAACATATGTTCTGTTTTTTGGTTTGGTTTGGTTTGTTTTTTTTTTTTAATTTAATTTAGCTGCATTAAAATTATGGCCAAACATAAAGCAACCTGTAAATATCAGAATAAGAGATTCTCCTGTATTTTAATTTTTACTAGAGTTTTAAAGTTCTAAAAGGTTGCATCATGTGTGTCTATCCTGCTAAGTATAGCATAGTCAGGAATACTAGGAAATGAAGCAAAACCATGTTTATATTGTGTTGGAGGCTTGAGAAATAAATAGACTATTACATTAATCATTAGTTTGAAATGTATCCAGTCCTTCTGTGGTCATTGGTTCATTTAATTTCACAAAGACTGGAAAAATACTAAAATAAATAATATCTAATATAAAATTAGTGTGTTCTGTGGTAGAATAGAATTATGCTCATCTCCAAATCACTTTCCTATGGTGTGCAGAGCTTATACTTTGCCATGATAAAAACCTGTCAACATTCAGTTTGAGACTCTTGCTATTCAGATTTTCTTGCTGGTGAGAGTCCAGGTAGCAAACATTGCTTTGCACAGCTACATTTCTGGACAATTTTTATCTCACTGAATGTAATTTTGGAAATTTTGTGTTAAGTCATGCATAGTCTGCAATTACATATGCCTCCGGTTTGATTTCTAAAGTTTACAAAGGGATGCACCATGCAATTGCTCTGTTGAAACCCTTCCTTTGGGACAAACTAGACAGCAGCCTCTGAAAGCCACCAGCAGATTTGCAATGTTTGCAGGTAGACAGTGTTATAGGGCTTTCAACTTGAGCTGCTGTGTGCTGGTTGTCAGGTTGCTGCCCGCCTTATGTGGTGAAAGTTGAAACTAAGACCTGTGGTCTGAAGTGAAGAAAATATTTAAGTTGATTTCTATAAGCAGAGAGAAATCCTGCAGGTTGAAGTGCCATGCAAGGAGAAAGTAGAGTCTTTGAAAGTACGACACAACCAAATAAAGTATATTAAGCTCCTCAGCAGCTGCCAGGCAGCTTCTTCCCGTTTGGATAAGCCAAACTCTTCCTTCCAGGCAGTTCAAAGATGCTCTTAATTCTGGCAGCAGGGGGATAATAGTGTGGCTCCCTGCCTTTATAGTGTGTGCTTTGGAAAATGGAATGAAATTACATATTCCTGAGATACTTTGAAAGGGATATTTGAGAGGACATATCTCCAAATATTTTTGTTATTACTGAATGCATGTGTGGCTGCATATATATATAAAGATAGCACATTGCATGTAGGCATTTACAAATATTACATATATAGATGGAGATATGTATTATATGTGCATATGCCTATGTTTCAGTTAGGAAATTGATTACTGTTATGGAGTGATTGAAAGATTAATGAATTAGGCTACTTTCAGCAGATCAATACTTGATTGACAGTTATTAATGTTACATTGCTAATAGTTAGCTCTTAATCACTTTCAATTTTTATCAGTACATATTCAAAACAGTCAGCCTTTACACTTAGAAAACCAGGAAGCTGACAATAAGGAGCTAGTGTTAATGGTCACTGTTGCTTTGGCCAATAAGCTTCTCTCACTGCTGATGCTTTGCGCTTTTCATCTTCTTCTCAGAGGAAACGGGGATGATCTCATCTGCCGTTGACATGATGCATCTTATTTTTGTTACCAAGGCTTTCTTTTGTGTTGCCAGACATCTTTCTTGCCTGTTTTGCAGGATCATTCTGGTTCTATTAGACATCTGTCCTGCTTATTCTGTAGGATTGTTTTGGTTTCACCTCACATCTTTCTTCCCTGTTGTAAATCTTTAGCTGCTACCTTACAGGTTTTACTGCTTGAACATAGTTGTGCAGTTATGCCACAAATGTCTGCTATCTGCTTTGTGGCCATGTCTTGTTTCTATATTTTTGTTTAGCTGTGTTACAAAATTTTATTAGCATTCTTATAACCTTACAGAATTCTATACAGTCACAGATTGCCCTGCTTTAGTGTGCTTATGTCTGAGTTCAAAACAAAGATGCTTACTATATCTTACTTGGTTTCAAACTTTATGGGTGCCACAGGCTTCTTTTTCTGCTACAGTTTCCTAGGAGAAATTCTGCTTCACATGAAATTTGGGGTTCTATCTTAGATGTGAGTCCCGCAGGGTTTGGCTGGACATTTGTTTGTAACTAACTGATTTTAAATGTCAATGAACCATGGTTTGTTTGTTTTGTCTTGGTTTAAACTTTATTTTGCAATATTGTGAGGCTGAACATAATGGCATTATACCAGCAGACAGGAAACATAAATGAAACCAGACATACATGAGTGATATTTCCTTCAGGGGTTGGTCTGAATTCAGAAAAAGATATAGACAGTGCTAAGTTCTGGTAAGTACATTCAGTGTAAGGACTTTTAAATAAATATGTACAGTAAAATCTATAGAACATCCAAAGAAACAGAAAAAATTACTTGCTTGCTACCTAGATTTTTTACAACAAATAATATTTTGTTACAGTTTGGAGGCATTTACCTGGAGTGTATGGTGAATTTGAGGAATTAAGAGAAATACATGCTGAATTCAGGGAGTTATCTGGTATTATCCATCAGTATATGAAGGTCACAACCAAAATAAACTTTTGTACTTAACATAGCACAAACAAAATAACCATACATGCCTCAGAACAGAATTCCCAGTGATAAATTAGGCATTTCCACTTTCTATAGCATGAGTAAAGAAGGTTTTCCACTAAGAAAGTGATATACCATATTGACATAGAGGACAAGAGCCAGCAAAAACTCAAGGAAGAGAAAGGTGATGCTTCCTGGGCTCAGGCACCTAACTGGAGCCATGGCTTGGCTCCTCTGTGAAACTGGTGTCCAGAGCTAGAGAACAAGGGGTAATGGGTTTAAACTTAAACACGGGAACTTCAGATTAGATATAAGGAAGAAATTCTTTACTGTGAGGTTGGTGAGGCACTGGAACAGGTGCCCAAAGAAGTGGTAAATGCTTCATCTCTGGCAGTGTTCAAGGCCAGGTTGGACAGAGGCTTGGGCTACATGGTCTAGTGTGAGGAAACCCTGCCCATGGCAGGGGTGTTCGAACTTGATGATCTAAAGGTCCTTTCCAATCCTAACTATTCTATGATACTGTGATTCCATAAGTAAGCCCAGAGTGTTTTCCACAGAAGGGGTATAATAGTTAGATATAAAAGAAAAATTCACTATCTTTTCCCTTATGTGGTTTTACCTTCATTTAGATTTTGCACTGAGGAATTAACATGTGGTTTTCAAAGCCTCACAGTTTAACTAAAGGCTCGGGAGAGAAAGTTCAGCAGCTCTGTTCACTCAGATAAGCACTGTAGAGCCTAACTTCCTATTTATACCTAATAAGGAGTTTCAGGCATTTAGGTATCCACTCTGTGCATTCACTATCTCATGTTTCTTTGTTCTTTCTGACACCTGAGAAAGCTGAAGCAATGGAGTCCTCTTTTTGTCATTTCTCTTGACCATTCATTGCACACAATCCCAGCAACCTGCAGTTGCTCTCTGCAGACAACAGACCATTCTCAAAATTACTTTAATTTGTAGAAAAGTTTTCAGATCTCATTGGCTATAATAACTTTAGCACTGGTCTTATGTGTTTGCTTTCATATTTGTTTAATGACTGAAAATTCCAATTTGAAATTGTCAAAATTTAATGTTTAAACCTGCATGAAAGTTTCCCATGCTCAACCATACACGATTCTGGCATTTTTCTCCTTTGAGATTATAGTTCAGCCACAAACTTTCAAAGTCAACAAATAGGTTAAAATTAGTCCTTCCTAAATATTACACAATGGCAGTGTTTCTTTTCAATACTGTTTGAGGCTCTTGATTAATTCGTCAGTTAAGAAGTCCTGTTTGAATGTTTCACAAGTTTACATATTTGGCTGTTTTAGCCAGATATATAATACCCCTAAAAAGCTTTTCCATCTGCTTCTTTATCCCATGTTGCAATTTGTTGATTGAATTACTGAATAAAGTAGAGGTTTCCTAGGACTGATAGTGCTGCTAGCTTCTTTCCAAATTACTCCTCTGTTGGTGCAAAGCCCCATTAGGATAATTCCTCCTCATGTGTCACAATACAACATACTTAATCTCTCTCTCCTGCCTAACCTCCCTTCCATCTCCCCCTCAGTTTTGGACCTCTTATGCAAAATAAAAACACCAGCTGTTTCTGGCACATGGGGTCATACATCAGGAGAAGGTGTATTGGCAGAACATGATATACACACACCATGGGGAGGAAAGAGATGTAAGATAAATTCAGGAAAATGAATCAGTTTCAGATTTTCTGTGGACATCTTACCGCAATTAATCACTGATCCTTAATTCTAATGTGCAAGAAATTGTCATATTTACTGGCAGAAAAATATGCTCAAGATAAAAAAAAATAAGCAAAAATACTCAAGAATTTAAGGTTAGTTTTATACAAATTTCTAAATAATCACACAGAAAACAGAATCATAATCTGGGCTGCACATTTAAAGACTTGACTGAGTGCCAAAATTAATACTTTGCAGTGGTTCATGGGCCAATTAAGTGGATAAATAACAGAATCTGCCAGTAGTGACTTCAAAAAAAAAAAAGACAGTACATGACAAAGGCATAGCTGTGCAAAAAATCTATACCTGTCAAAACTGTTATTGCATGTGTATTTGACATCAGTCTTGCATAAAAGAATTTTTGATTGATAGTGCTACTTAGAAATATAGCAAAAAGGAATGTAGTGTTCAGTATCTGTTATTGTCATGCACTTGTCAGCCTGTTTACATCTTTTAGTTTATATTTCTTTTATATGTAGATTTTTAAAATTTGTTAGACTAGAATGAAGTTAAGATGACAATATCTTCAAAGCACTCAATTTTTCCATTCTTATTTGTAACAACTTGCTTTAAATAATGATTATGAAGAAGTTAAATATATAAAGGAAGTATAATCAGAAAAAAGATGATACAGTTAAAAGGGACCCTGTCAAAGCAAAAAATAGTTTTATTTCCATAGCAAGGAAACTGCAAATATAATACTACATCTATGCAAAATCTTGCTTTTTTTCCCCTGTATAATCAAAATTTAACACTTCCTTGATAGTAAATGTCCCTTATTTTTTTGCCAGATTTCATTTCCTGTTTCTGAAGGAGTGGTAATATTCCTTTAGGCTACAACATGGTTTGGATCGAGCACCCTTATGCAATCTATGCCTAATGATTTTACTTCTTTGCATATTGCATAAATATGATCTCAGTCAAAAATGTTCTGTAGTATTAAAAGAGAGACAATGCTAAGAGTGGAGATTTCTAGCTAAACAGGAATATTAATAATACTGTTAGTCATGGGAGTGAGTCTGTTTTTTCAGCCTTGTAAAAAAAGACTAAATGACTTACAGCATGAATGCACAAGAAGAAAATAGTTTGGAAAGAAAATTAATATTTCTCTCTGTTTTGAGATAAATTAATCTGTCTATGGAACATGGTTTTGGTACAGACTTTTTCTTAATTCTTTCCTGGAAAACAGTGTGAAGTCCTTATGTGACAAAAAAAAAAAGAGAAAAAAAACCAAACCAAACCAACCAAACAAACAAGCAAATTTATGGAAACCTTCCCAATATTCTGTCCAGGAGTTCCTCTCACATGAAATTAGCAGGTTACACTACCCAGACCTGAACCTGGGAAAATGTAGACATAATGCTTTAACAGAAAATTTATCAATATCCTTACAGCAAGGAAGAGAGTTGTGAGGGGGAACAACTGTTCCTTGTTTTTATTTACTACAGATTAGAAAGACCCCTCGATAATGTGAAAAGAATTTCTTCTTCTGATGTTTGGATTCCTTGAAATAAAGCAGTGAGAGGAACATAAAAGTGTCATGGGTTCAGCAGCAGCAGTCGTTCTTTCCCCTTTAAGTGGTAGCTGGTGTAGCACTGTGTTTTGGATTTTTGGCTTGGGAACAGTGCTGATAGCACCAGTGTTTATAGTTATGGCTTAGAATGTTTAGGCTGGCCAAGGAATTTCTGAGTTTCATGTTCTGCCAGGGAGGAGGGGAGCCGGGAAGAGGCTGGGCACCTGACCCAAACTGACCAGAGGTATTCCATGCCACAGCACATCAGGTCCAGGATGTAGAAACGGAGGGCAGAAACCCAGAAGGGTGGTGGTGCAAGGGGGGGTGTACGTCATGGCCAGGACTTGGTATGAGGTGATGGGGTGCACTGTGTAGTCGAGCTTGGTATCAGGTGATGGGAGGGGAGCACTGCGTGGCGTGGCTCGGTATCAGGTGAAGATCTGTTGTATTCTCTTTCCTTGTATTTTCTCTTCTATTATTATTGGTGGTAGCAGTAGTGGGTTTGTGTTATACCTTAGTTACTGGACTGTTCTTATCTCAACCTGTGGGAGTTGCATTCTTTTGATTCTCCTTCCCATCTCCCCGGGACTGGGGAGGGAAGAAAGAAGTGGGAGTAAGTGAGTAGAACTGTTTGAGAGCCTCAAACCACGACAAAAAGACAAACGTATTTAGACATTTTTTTAAGTTTTCAAGCAGAGAAGTAAAAATGCATTTCCAGCTAAAATTAACCAGTCAGTCAAGTGGAAAATGCCCTTGGGTAGATATTGACAGAAATGTCAGAAACCTATTAATTTATTTGCCTACCAACTCTTTCCTCATGAGATGATAACTAAAAGAAAGTTAAAACAATGGGAAGTGAAATCCCAAGGATGATGATTTTAAATTTTGTTTGATTGTATACTGGCTGCTCAGAGGAGAATAATTTATGTTTAAAACAGTGCAGACTATTTTCTCCTCAAAAAAAAAAAAAAAAGACAATAGAAAATTGGAGTGCTTGGTGGAGTAACAAAAACCACAAACAGAAGCAACCATCAGTCTTGTTCTCAAAGTGACATTTATTACCTTGCTGCTTTGTAGCAATAGTACCACTTTAAGTGTATGGATTCCAGTTGTACTTCAGCATGGCTGGAATTCAAGAACAGCAAGCAAAGTGGTGCACCATCAGTGCTGGGAATCACAATCTATATGCTGTCCCTCAAAGGTGTAGAGGGCTGTAACCAGAATAGGTGCATAACTATCTTGTTTTGCAAACTTGCTGAATCAAAAAATAGAAGCAGAGTAGAATAGCTCACTATATGACCTAATGTTCAACCTATAACATGAGAAGGGCATGTGTTCAAAGTCTAAATTCTTGCTAGTTATAATAATTTAGTTCTAATCTAATTTGCTGCAAATAAATAAAAACAACCAAGCTACAGCTTACCTAATACAAAACTCTGTCATATTTAATAACTATTCTTCCTAAGTTATCTGTCAGCTCTCGGACTTGCTGATCTATTTATCTGTATTCCTTTTTTAATAAAATTCTCACTGTTTGACAAAGAGTAATATTAAGCTCTAAGAACATGTGGTGTCATGCAAAATCTAAATTTGAGTGCTTTACAATCAGTTCAAGTCAGCATAGCAATCACTTCTATGACACAAAAATAAAACCTCTGATGGTCATGCACACAGGAAAGTTGTCTGTAATCATAACCTGCCTACTTTGCCTCAGTGGACCAGAAAGTATTGCTTATCTTCCTATGTAAGTCAGTAAATGTTTGACAGGTCAATATTTCCACTCATTTTCCTCTAGCATAACTCAAAAAGATTGATGATTACTAGCTTTTCTCAGAAGCACCAGAGACTTGAAGAGATAAAGAACATACCTGCATCTCTTCAATGTCTCTATGACACCACTGAAAGCAAGTCCTATGCCATGAAATTAGATGTCAAGAGTTACCTTGTTGAAATGCACATTTTTAAATTTCATTCACTGATTCATCAGCCATTTCTGTTAGTAAAGGCCAATTGCCAACAAAAGGCTAGGCCAGTTCCTGAAGAAGTGTATGTGAAGCAACCATCAGCTTCTAAGGAAGATGTCTAGCTCTCCTAAGGAGAGTGTAGAGATCCCTAGGGTCTCTTTTGACTCCATGATCATCGTTTTTCTTAGTCAAAACACTGCTTTTCCTAGAACCTAGCAATGCTTTCCAGATAAGTTTGGTATGATTTCTGAATTATTGGCTATGAAGATGATTCTGAGTACAAAGTAGAAGTTCTACTTTGGTCACAGTGAAGCTATATGCCTTCTCAGGAGAATGTAAACACTCTTGTGAGAAGCATAAATAATCCACTGACACCCAGCCAACTTCCAAGGTGAATTTAGGGAAGCAAAAACTGAGGAGTGCAACTGAGGAGTGCTTTAATGCTGCATGAGCCAGTGAGAGACCTATTAATGGCACCTGTTTCTGTGAGGACTGGAAAGTTTGAGTGGTATCTTGTAGACGAACTTAAAATATCACAACATTCTGCTTGTGTCTGTGCTAAAAAAATAACAAAAACCAAAAAACTAAACATCAAAACCCCGGAAAAGGTATATAAAATACATGTATTCCTGTTGAAAGCAATTCCAGACGGTGCATTCCAAGGATACAGGAAATCCTTTTTGCAGTTCTGATTGAAATTTAAACATTCCAGTTCCAATCCAATCTCTAAAATGCAGGATTTAGAAGTTACCTCCTTTACTGTTTCTTCTGCCTTTCCCTGGATACCTATGCAGCATGCTGGAAATGTTGCATGCAATGTCAAGATAAGAGTTTTTTCTATATACTTCATAATGATAGCCGAGTCCCTAACCAAAGTTCTGGGAACATGTAGTTAAGAGTTAGCTGGCTGAAAGCTGTATGCTACATTGCTTAGGTACCTGCACGGGTGTGCCTTGAGGTTTAAGGCAGAGAACAGCATAAAATTCTGAGATCTATTCTTGACAAATGTTATAATCAGCTGCATTGTTTGGGAGAGCGTGGTGTAAAATATATTTTGCTTTATATGCTTTTAGAGATTGCTGGATTTTTTTTTTTTTTTTTTGTTCAGTTCTGTTTTTTATTATTGTGCAGTAAAACTCTGATCTTTATTAGACCATTCTGTTAAAATGTCTTTCAGAATTCCCTAGCTTTTAACTGCCCTTCTTTAAGTACTTTTCCAGTATTGTGGATATTGCATCTTCTCCCTGCTGTGTTCTATTGAATTGCTTTTTTGATTTACTAATGGTTTACATTAATTCAAAAACTCCCTTTGATATCAGTTACTGGAATGAAGCAGCACACCAGCTGAGATCTATCAGTGTACATATGCATGCATATATATGCTTGAAATCCACACTTCAAATCAATAAGGAGGCAGTAGAACCGAAGATGATGGTTATATAACTTAATACTGCACCATGAGGAAAATAATAGACTTAAAAACATTTATTCCAATGCCAATCTATGATCTTAAGATGACTGTTTATTATTGAGTACCTCGTTACTCCCTGTGAAGAACATACCTAAACAGATGGGGCTTAATAATATGAAAAGCAGAATTTGTCTCAGAGTGGGAAGTCTAGCCTGTAATTATCCCAAATTCACATCTGCAAATTATAGAATCATAGAATGGTTAGGGAATGCTGATCTCAGTGTCCTCGAAAGAGGAAAAGCTGTAGAACGTGACTTCCCCTTTCTCCTCATTTCTCTTTCTCATTTCAGTAGTTGAAAACTAAACTCTAATTGACTCTACAGACCTGACCTATTTCCTGTACAGATTGGTGCCATGGAAATCTCACAGTAGGCCTGCACCTGGAATCCTTTTTCAGGTATGTGCATAGGCATAGCATCTTCCTTTATGGAGAGACTCCACAGAGTGCAGGAACAATCTGCTCCGCAGAAAACCCAGCAGGCCTGAGAAAAGCCAGCTTTGATTCACCATGAACCTGTGTTCAGATGCAAAAAAGAATCAGAGAAAAGGGGAAAGGCAGGACAAGCTATCTAGAAAGAATACAGATATATTGCTGAGCATAATACTGATTAATGAACTGCGTGGCAACAAAAAAGTTCTTTTCAGGTATGTTGAAAGCAAATACATGGGTGTAATGAAGAATAAGAATAAGGAAAAGTTTTGAGGTATCTTCTTCTTCCACCCCTCCCTTTTCTTTAAAGTCAGGGTTTGTTCTAAGGTTCCCTGGTCCCTGTGCTTAGGGGCAAAGCTTGGAAGAATGAAGCGCTACCCATGATTAGGGACCACATAGTCAAACTGGGTATAGGATACTGGATGGAACGCATTCAAGAATGCAGAGGGAGCTCACCAACAACATTGCAAAGCCTTTCTCTGCCATCTTTGAAAAACAATGGCATGACCAATTATGAATTTATCAAAGACAAATCACACATGACCAACATGATAATCATCTCTGATGAAATGAGTAGTTGGGTGTCATTTTTCCTGACTTCAGCAAGGTGCTGGAGATAGCAACACATGGGCATACTCCCATAGCATTCTTGTAGCCAGGTTGGGCATGTAAGGTTTTCAGGTTGTCAGGAAATCTGGCAAAAACTACTGGGCTCAATTGCCTGTGGTCAGAAGTTTGAAGTCACGCAGGTAGTCAGTTAAGAGTAACTTTTTTTTAGGATTTCATTCAGTGGCCCGTATTTTTTCTTGCTGTTGATCTGGATGATAGGATGCAGTGCACTCTCTTCAAATTCCCAGACAATATCAAACACAGGTGCGAGTTAGCTGTTGAGGTGCTAGAGGGCAAGGATACCATTCAGTGTGCTCTCAACAGGCTGGAGAAATTTGCTGATGAAACTTCTGTGAAATTAAACAAAGGCAACTTGCAATAATGCCATGCACCAGTAAGGGCTGAGATGCAGCTGGACAGAAGGTAGTTTCGCAGAAGAGGACCTAGGTGCCTTGATTCATGGCAAATTGAATTTGAGCCAGCAGTGTGCCCTTTGTAACTTTGTTACTAAGAAAATGGCTGAAAGGTCAAAGCAAATTGCTAACTGCCTCTACTTGGTGCTTATGCTATTGTATCTTGAGTACTATGCTCAGTTCAGGCTTCTCCAGTGAAGGACAGGTGACAAAGTGGTAGGCCATAGAGATACCTGGTGGATAGAACACATGGTATTCAAACAAACTCTAGGAGGGTTGGGCTTGTTCAGACCAAGGAATAGATGGCTGAGAGAGACCTTAATACTGTGCTAGCTGCCTAGTGAGTTCTGGGTTGCAGGAAGGATGAACCCAGACATATCCCAGAGGTTTACAAGAGCTGAGAGGCACAAATGGAACATGGGAAATTGCACGTGGGTTTGAGGATCCACTTTTTCACTGAGATGCACAGGGTGCTTAGAGATGCTGTGAGGCCTCTGTCACTAAATACTCAGAATTCAGATGGACAAGATGACCTAGAGCTACCTGCTCTGAGTTTGTAGTTGACCTTGCTTTGAGCAGAGGGTAGAAGCAGACGACCTTCACAGTTACCCTGCAACCTAAATCACCTAATGATTTTAACACACCATCCTTTATGCTCACTTCTCTTGAATGATTCTCCTGAAGATACTTTATCCTTTTAAAAAAGTCTGACAAATGCAATACAGGAGACATAACTGAAATGGTTTTGAAATGGATTGAAGGGTTTCAGGCACAGGATTTTTACTATCCAGGCAAGAATCCTGGGTTCTGTCTGATCTTCAGCAATATTTTATCAATGATTTTGAAAGTGATTAAGATTTTTGGATGAGTATTAAAGTTTTATTGGCCTATAGATGGAAACAGAATAATTTATAAAGAGATGTGAGACCCAACTTCATGTCAAGAGCTGCTTTTGCATCTTATATTATCATTAAAAAGCATTGTGGAGTAAAAGCTTTTCTGTGACAGGGTCTGGGAAAACCTAAGAAGTACTTAAGTAATAGCCTTAATTATTGCATAAATGTACTCTTTTGTTGTCTTTTTAGATATATCATCTTCCTTCAATGTTTTCTTTTGCTAGTTCTAGATATCTGCTCATTCTTCATTTTGTTTTACCTCTATTCCCCTTCAAAGAGCCCAACAGTTCCCAACCTTAAACTGATGGGAATAACATAACCCAAGATTGTGATCTGCTGCAGAAGCCAGACTCCTCAAAAATCCAGAATAATCCAGAAGTCTACATAATCCTGAGTCTTGTAACACCTTAGAGGTAATTTCATAGAACCATAGAATGGTTTGGGTTGGAGGAGACCTTACAGATTACTTAGTTTCACTCCTCCCTGCCATGGGCAGGGATAACTTCCATCAGACCAGGTTACTCAAAGTCCCAGCTAAACTGGCCTTAAACACTTCCAGGGATAGGGTATCCACAGCTTCTCTGGGCAATGTATTCCAGTGCCTCACTACCCTCAGAAATCTGCCCCTCTCACAGCTGCTATATCAACATATATTTTAATAAGCTATTCCTGTTTATAAAGATCAAATAAAAATACATTCAAATATATTCAAATAAAAATACACTTGTACTATGGATGGGAAGCACCATAGTCCTGAGAGCTAAACATGCTTTAACCTTGAAAATTTTTCAGAAATTCTTTTGTAAGGGAAGCAGTAAGCGAATTTAGCCTTGCTATTGCAACAGAGCACTGGATATATATGATGTGAATTAGCATAATATGGTACACTGTTACTCCATTATAATGTAAGAAAAAGACACAACTATATAGCAAAATTGTTTTACTAAAAGGACTGATTGCAAAATGGTACAGTGCATCATAATAGATTTTTTTGCCTTTATGCTTGAATAAATACAAATTAGATAATAACACTTTATTTTAATGATGCACTGATTAATACTGAATTACAATAAAACCTCTATGAAAGTGCATATGACATTTCCATTAATAGCAATTGAATTTGTTATTATTGCTGTTATTATAATGAACAGCAAATCAAATTACTGGTGATAGAACACTTAAATGATACTGTTTCTTCTCAGGAAAAATATAATTTTAGCTCTCAAAACTTGCTCCATTCCTACCCCAGGAATCATTTTTGCATGTTATTATGCTTAAATAACCTGAAATATTAAAACCAAAATGTTGTATGATCATGATATCTTTTAAATCTTGATTTAAAGAAGTCACATAATTTTATGAACACAATTTCATCTTATTAATCGGTGGATGCAGAGAACTATAATAAAATCTATAAAATACTTCAGTAAAATGTAACTTTTGAATGGTGAGATATTTGACCATCAACAAAATCCATTTAAAAAACCTTTTTACAGTCATACATTTAATTGTCATGATCACAAAGAGCAGACAAAGATACTTTTCTGCTCAGAATTCAAACTCACTGATCTACAAATAGCTCATTTTGAGTTACCTATGTAGTGTACATTTCCAGTTATGAACTCTAGTGTTCTTTAGTGGTACTGTGAATGTCCTCATGATTTATATCCAAAGTTTGCTTCTTACTTTTTTATTTTCCTTTTCACTGGTGTAGGAGATTATTTACATATTCCAATCCAGATTTAATTCAAGCAGTTGTAGACATTCACAGTAAGTTTTCCTCACATCCTGTAACTCCAGATGCAAAGTACAAATAAATAAGTTCTCTTTCAGATGTGTTCTGTGAGGGCTAAGATTAACTACAGTGTTGTTGCAACATGTAAACATACCTGTGCCGCAACATGTGCTAAAATTGTTGGGTGCATAAACATCTATGCTACTTGTAGTCAATCTTTGAAAAGAGGATACAACTTTATACTAAAGCTTATGTTCTGAAAACTGGCTTGGCAGACTCACTGCATAAACTAAAGTATTCCACAAATAGGGACTCACAAACTAAATCTTTTAAAATTAGGCTTTATATATATCTCCTACGTCAGTGTGCTCTTAAAAAATCCACAATTTAGAAGATTTTACATGCTTAGAGATTCCTTAAAGGAACTTCAGGGAGAATTTTGTTCAAATGTCATTTATCTAATTTTCTGAATGTGAAATTGAAACTAAGCAAACAGGTGAATGATTGTCACTCATTTTAAATGCAGAAGAATTTCAAAAGCCCATTTCAAGGATTAACCAGTGGGGAATAAACAGTGGTTTGCCTCTTCCTTCAAACAAAATGTTTCTTTTATAAGTCACCCAGTATGCAAAAATTTTGATTATAAGATACTCTCTAAAAAAAGCTCTGCAGACATTACTTGAACTAACTGCAATCATTTCATGTTCTGTGAAGCAGTGGGGAAATGTGTTCATCTCATGACTGTACAATCTGCAGAGATTTCATTTTGAAGGAGCCCTGTAGAGGTGGTGTTCTGTTGAGGTGGTGTTTTCTTTCTTTAATAACTGCATGAAGCAGAGACAAGTGATGTCTGTTCAGCACTGACCCATCAAGAGAAGGCAAGTCTGATTGAGGGGTCAAAGTTCTCCAAGGAAGTTGGAGCTGAATTGATCATACCTCTGGTTAAACTTCCTACTATTCAAGCATAGACTGAACCAATTTTTTGGCTTTAGTTAACTGACATTTTCACTTTTACTTTGCTAAACATACCAATGATTTGTGCTTGTCATTGGGAAGCTAAATTAAAGTGTTAAAAAGAAACTAAAATACAGAGTTCTCAAATAGACTTTTGCAGAAAAAAAAAAAAAACAACTAAAAATATGTTCATGCATTCCTAAATCAGATAAGAGCACTTCATATTCGTTTGCAGAAGAAACAACATATTTTTTATCACTTGTCCTTCAGAGAGAACTGTTGCATATTTATAGCACACTTTCAGATTACAATTAGCACTTACTCAGTGACAGAACATGAGCTTGCAAGATTATGAAATTATCCAAATTTAAATTAAATGAGTACAAGAAAATAATTTCTTATAAATATAAAATTTTAAAGGACACTTTAAAGAAAAATATACTTGCCTTGCTGCTGATCTCTGTCTCTCTTTGGGTTGTACTCTTCGAAGATTTCCTATTTATAAAAGAAGAATTATGGTTTTAAACACCGTTCTATCCATTTTTGCAGTGTAACAGTAAAAGATATTTATTAAGTCTTGGGAATTGTTGTGCATTATTGCTGATAGTTCAAAAGAATGTGCCACACCAGTTCCAGCCACAGATGACTTTGCTACTGAAAGATTTTTTTCTAAATTAATTTTCCATTTTTCCTTCTATTTGCTTTTCCCAGTTGAAGACAAAGTAGGCTGACAGTATTTAATTGCCAAAAAGGAAGCTCCTAGAAAAAAGATTTCATAAAATAAAACTTTGTAGAAAAAAAAAAAATCCTAACATATACAGACTACTTGTTAGAAATGAAGTTCATGACAATAAAGAATTTCATTTTTATCTGTCCTAGTTGTTATCTATCTACTGATGTTATTGACACGAAAGAACTTTCAGCAAATCAGGTACAGTTTGCAGATTGAGTAACAAAATAGTTTCTATGTATGAATAGTGACATTTTCACTGATAACTGCTAGGAGAAAAACATGCTGGGATCAGCTGAAAATGAAGGTTTTAGTCACACACAAGACTTCAAAATGTTCAAAATATTAAAATATCTCCAGATTATCATCTTCTGATTCTTAATTAAATTTATACTGCCAGTAATAACACAGACATCATATTCTTCCCCCCCACCCCCCAGCTTAATGAAGGAAGCATTTCATCGGTTTCCATTAAAAAGTCCTTCATAACAATGGATATACTTCCTTTTATGGGGATTTGAGTCACCTGCAGAGCAGGTAACTAAATTCTACAGCTGAATAAAAAATCTGCATATAGAAAACTGACACTGAAGGTAGAGGTTTATTAAAAAATATGGGGCCAAATCTAACAGTGCTACTACATATATCTGAAGTTCATGACTGCTATTTCAGACAGTGTTGTTCTGTTGTATTATTCACCAATTGTAACCAACGAATAAAAGTCACTGAGACATTATAATACTTAAAAATTAGTATTTAAAGTAAAATATAGCATTTCCAGTTTGTCTAATGTAGACTCTGAAAACACAGTTTAAAATGCCATATAACACATTGTTGTGCACCTAGTATCACTTTGTTTTCTTTACCCCTTTTCATAAAGCCCTTCAAAATATTGTCTTAGCTCTATAGCTCTCAAATAAAAGGGCAATTATCTACAGAAAAATTCTATTAAGTGCATTATAAAGAATTCTCCAAGCAAAGCACCAAAACAAATAATAGGAAAAGAAGATATGCTATTGGGTTAACAGAAAGCAAGCTTAGCAATAAACTGTGATTCATTTCCAAGCCTCATAACAGAAATTAAAGGATATACCTCAACATAAGAAATCACATATTATTACAAGGCAAGATCAACTATAATTCTATTATTCTTAAAAGTTACTTCTTCAGCCTTCAGTAGGGCAGTTTCTATAATTTCCACCAAAATACATTCCTATACTTCAGTACTGTAGAAAGCTTGCACTTATAAGGTAAACCAAACACATTTGTGGGGCCCACATTAGATCATCTACACAGAATTTATCAAAGGTAGATTTTCTTTCCACTGTGTTTTTATGACACTTTTATTAAACATGTAACTATCATTGCATGTTCTCTCTGCCTAGTCTTTAACTTGTCTTCCTAAGTCAGTTTTTCACAAGTCTAATAACTTTCATTATTCTTCTCTGAATTCTACCAATATGTGCTGCACTCTTCTTGAACCATGGCAAATTCTGCTTGGCATAGATCATGCCACTGCTGAAAAAAAATAAAACATCATGTCACTTGCCTCATAAACAATAATCTGGTTAACATATTCAAGAATGTGTTTAATTCATGTTCAGTTTGTGATCCATTAAGTGCCTGTGTTCTTTTCAACAGTACTGATGTCTAATCATTTCTGATCTTGCATTTATGGCAGTTGATTATTTCTGCTGAGTGCATAGCTTGTCATTTGCCCATATTGAAGTGAATTTTTGTTCTTCAAATTTTTCCTCCATTTGAATGTGATAATTTCAAATTGCAAGCATGGCAGAGGCCATGCTTGTTAATAATCTTAGCCTGGTATAAATTGCAAATTTACCTTCACATTCTATTTTTTATAAAAATTGTAAAATATAATGCCCCCCCCCCCCAAAAAAAAAAAAGTGTGTTGCCTGAGACAATGTTAAAAGTTTTAGTAATGCACAAGTATTTACAAATTCTCTGCAACCCCCAAGGTCAGTTTCCCTGTTGTGGTAACAATTAGATTATCCTCATGAGCCTAGATCATGATAAATACTTACTGATCTGTATTGATCTCCTTGTTATCTTCTAGGTGGTTATAAAGCTCTTGGTTTGTTCTGACATTTTTCTGGAAATAGAAATAAGTTGACTGGACAATAATTTCCTTTTCTCCTTTTTACTTCTTCTTTACCTCCCACTTTGATAGTGGGCACTGTCTTTATACTTCTGGATTTCCACATTTTCTATAAATTCTCAAAGACAAGTGCAAATGGTTCTGGGATTACTCCAGCCAATTCTCAGACTGTGGTATAGTAAATTTCATCACACCTAGCCAACTTGAAAACATCTCTTACCTATTCTCTAATATACCCTGTTTCTATGAAAAGAAAAATGTTAGCCTTTCTCATTGTGATATCTTTTTTAAGTGTCTGATGACAATGAACCTAGAAGCAAAAATGGCTTTAACCAATTCTATCTCCTTGGGATCAACTACTTTCATCACAGAACAGGAAATTAAGTCTTCTGTATTCCTTCTGTAAGTCTTTCTTTTATTAGTTAAGTAATTACAGAGAGTGGCTTTAATAACACTTAATTTATGGTGTTTGTGGATATTCAAAACATAAATGCTTAATCTATAGATTTTGGTTATCTGGACTCCCTCTGCAGCTAGGAGAAGAGGATAATTATCTGTTCATAAAAAATGGTGAGCAGAGTTATTTTTTGGATGTGTTCTTCCTTTGCCATTGTCTCTGATTAGAATTTTAATTTCTGATAGCTAAATTTAGGTAAGATGTATCCCACACAGAATATGTCCTGTTTCCTTCCCCTTGTACTGCTCTTTGTGTTTTGAGTGTACACATTATTTGCCCTACAGATAAGTGTTAATATTGTGTATCATAAACTTAGTATTCTAATTCTGTGGGGGTTTTGTTTGTTTGGTTTGTTTATTCATTTGTTTGGTTTTGAGGGAAGTACTCATAATTAAGATTGCATAATTTCTTATAATGATTTATCTTATGTGGCTTTATCATGATTAGATGGTTTCTTATCTTCCTGGCTTATTTTTCTTTTTGCATGGAAATAATCTACACTTCTGCCATTAAAATTATCTGAACTCAATTTTTGGAGTTTAGTTACCAATTCTGAGCTCATTAATTAGCCTTTTAAAAAAATATTGCTTACCTTTCTCTTCTTCCTTTCTCCCTCCCTTCCTATTTCTCTCTTTTTTCTTTCCTCAGTTCCTTACTTCCTTCTTCCATCCCTCCTTCTCACCTTTCTTTTCCTCCTCCTTTATTTTCTCCTTTTCTTTCTTGTATTTTTCTTTGTTTACTTTCATAGTTAGACTGTCCCAAATTCCTTTCCAGCATCACATTCCCAAACATTTCTGATAATTGAAACCTGTAAAACCTTCTCCATCTAATTGACTTTGTAACAACTCTGTTCCTCATTCCTCGTATGTGTTCACCATTTTCTTTTTTCACTGGAAAAAAAAATATTTCCCATTAGTTGCCAGGGAACCACAGCTGTTCTGTGTTTGATATCCCTCAAGTGATCAGAATTGCTCCAAGTCACTATGATTCAAGAATCTTCACACAGTGTTGATTTTATTTCTGTGGGTTTGATTTTCACTTGAAGAAACTCAGCCGCTGACCTAGATGTTAAATGTGAATGTCTTTAAATTGGTCGATATGCTTGGCTTACGCTATTGGGTCACTCGTAGTAGACTGTTATGACTTTATTTGTTTTGGACTCTCCTTTTATTTCCTAAATCTCTACTTTTTTCTAGTTGATGTGACATCTCAAGTAAAAAGAAGAACAAAACAAAACCACAAACTTTCCTAAGCCAGATACATTCTTAGAAAAAGAATTATCATAGAGCAGGAGCTGTGGAAGCTTTTAAGGAATTTCAGAGGCACAGAAGGTTAAACTGTAATTAGCTATAATTGGTTCCCACATAATTTGTGACATCATTGCCTTGAGCTAAGTGGCACTAAATGCATGTTTCCCCACTACCGCAACTTTTCAAAACAGAATAAAAGGAACTGATTCATAGGATGAAATTACACAAAGAACAACCCAATATATATATGTAACTCAATAGTAGTTAGAAATATACATCACAGAATCCTGTAAGCCTCCAGCACTTACTGTGTAAGAGAATGAGCTCCATTTATTGTGGAGTTCTTTATGAAGAGTTAATGGTTATGAAAAGAAGCATTCATCAAAAGCCATTAGACAAATCCTTTCCATACTGCTTTATCAGCCTTTCATGAGCCTGTAAAACATCTTAAAAACATATTTTGAAGCTAGATTGCTGAATAATTAACAAAGACACTTGTGACTAAAAAAAAAAAATGGGGAAAAAAAGTTATATATTATTCTATCAACTTGTTAACTGTAGAAATAAATGCACCACAAACTTCAGTTTTAAAAGAAAATATGTTTCTACAGTTAATTTACTGCAACATTATGCATATTCCTAAATGAGGCTTTGATCTTAGCTAAATATAAAAAAAAAAATATCCCAAAACTTCAAATTCTAGCTTGGTTCAGACCAAAAATATGCTTTCCAAAACACTGAGTGAATCTAAAGCTTAAAGAAAGAACACAGAATCTATGAAGTCAAGAAAATGTTATGAATTTTGCTAATTTAAGAATACAAAATAAATGTCGAAACTAAATAACTATATGCATAAAAAAAAAAAAAACTAAATTCTCAAATATTTTTTACTTTTTTATCAAGTATTTTTGATGTTTCTCCCCAATAATGTGGTATAAGAGTTTGTCATGGTTTAAGTTCAACCATAAATCAGTCACACAGACGTTAGCTTATGCACCCCCTTCTACCCCCTCCTCCTGGATCGATGGGGAGGAGAATTGAAAGAATGTAGCTCCCATGGGCTGAGATAAGAACAGTTCAATAACTAAGATATAACACAAACCACTACTGCTACCACCAATAATGATAATAATGATAAGGGAAATAACAAGGGAAGAGAATACAGTCACCACCCACCAATTGATACCCAGCCTGACAGGAGCAGTGATCTAACCGTTCCGGGTAACTGCCCCCAGTTTATATAGTGGGGATGATGTTCTGTGGTATGGAATACCTCTTTGGCTAGTTTTGGTCACTTCCCCTGTTTAAGTTTGAACCTGTTACCCGTTGTCCTCTCATTACAGTCCCTCATGAAGAGTCCCTCCCCACCATCCCTATAGGCCCCCTTTAGATACTGGAAGGCTGCTATGAGGTCTCCATGCAGCCTTCTCTTCTCCAGGCTGAAGAGCCTCAACTCTCTTATCCTGTCTTCATATGAAAGGTGCTCCAGCCCCTTGATCATCCTCATTGCCCTCCTCTGGACTTGTTTCAACAGGTCCATGCCCTTTTTATGTTGAGGACACCAGAAATGCACACAATATTCCAAGTGAGGTGTCATGAGAGCAGAGTAGAGGGGCAGGACCACCTCCCTCAACTGGCTGGTCACACTCCTTTTGATGCAGCCCAGGATACGGTTGGCTTTCTGGGTTGCAAGAGCACACTGCCGGCTCATGT
>JASSUY010026277.1:0-45415 GCA_032466535.1 Forpus xanthops | reverse complement strand
GCTATGAGGTCTCCACGCAGCCTTCTCTTCTCCAGGCTGAACAGACCCAACTCTATCATCCTATCTTCATACAGGAGGTGCTCCAGTCCCCTGATCATCCTCGTGGCCCTCCTTTGGACTTGTTCCAACAGTTCCATGTCCTTTTCCTGTTGAGGACACCAGAACTGCACACAGATCGTGCAAGGGAAGATTAAATTAATATTTTTCCTCCTCTAAAGAGTGATTCAGTCCAGATTCCCTACAGTATTTTTCACTAATCAGGCATTTGCAAAGCTGAAGACTAAATAATTAATCAGTCAATGAGTTGAAAACATGAAAAACTAATGAGTCAGTGTTTATGTAAGAATCACAACTCCTATATGATGGAAGGCATGTGGCACCAATTTATACGTTTATTTAGACCTCATCTTTACAAGTACTCAAAATGAATGTCTATAGCCATTTTAAAGGTCAACAGGATTGAATATACTGATGTGCTTATATACCAATCTGAATTATTTTTAAGGCTGCACCTGGTGTGAATGACTTTTGAATCATTCCTTGATCTTTTCGGAAATAGATCAGTTAGCAAAAGAAATTGCATTTCTCAGAAAGTCCCATCTAATATATGGAGATTTACCATCTCTCTTGGAAAGGTTACAAGACACCTGGTTGCGTTAATCCTTCTGTACAATAATTTTTTTATTTTTTCTTAAATTCAGAGCAAAACAGGCAGTATTTTCCTATTAACTTTAAGTCACCAGGGATGGTTTGTCCTCTGTGTCTTTCAGGATTTAACCAACTGCTATTTGCATATAAACATATTTTATCCAAAAGTACTGCAAGGAAATGAAGATTAAAAAGACCATACATCCAGGAGAAGAAGAGCAGGAGGAAAAAATTGCATTAGTAGTGGAAAATGACAGTGAGGTCAGGCCAACTGCTCTGCGCATGCCAGCATATAAACTGCTGTGCAAGATGGCACTGAAATGTATTGAGATGGTGTGGAGAAGTTGACTATCCCACTTCTCTCTGTACCATGTTTTGTCTATTCTCACTGCTCAAAGCAGAATTGTTCTCAGGTAAAGACAGTCCACTCCTGCAGTAAACATCCCAGACTGAGCTGCAAGAGGCTGAAGGTTCTTGGGATACCTCCCCTTTAATACTCCAATAAGAACGTTTTTGAATTATTTCCAAGGGTTGCCCAAGGCCAAAAAAATACAAGCAAGTAGTGGACAAGTAGAGAGCTGATAATTACAGACATTGTGAAAACTACCTTTCTCTGAGACATGGTGCACGGTTTTTTTTTTTCAAGAAACATGAGAAAGTCTTTCACTGCTTTTTCCACGTTGTTGAATCATGTAGTCCACAAAAAAGTAACTGCACAAATACAAGCCAATAGAGAAGGAGACCAGTTTTTTTGTTTTGTTTTGTTTTGGGTTTTTTTTTGATTTAATTTATAGTGGCACATTGGCTCTGTCTATAGCAGCACAATAAACAGAATGTGGACTCCTGCCTGATTGCATGCTAACAATTACATTGTTAGCAAGGTCTCTGTGTCAGCTAGAAACCTCTCTGAAAACAAAGCCTTGGCAAGCATCAGGGTTTTGTGTAGGACATGAATAGCCAATAGGCTGCCTTAATAAGGCCATCCTCTTTAGGTGGGTAAGAGAGTTAATGGTACGGATGTAAGTTATATCATGCCAGCTGGCCACAAAGAACTGGTCTGGCCTTGTTTTTTGTTGTTGTTTTTAAACATGGTCAATGTAGCCATTGAGTTCAAACAGCCCAATAGCTTGTCTGTGGTGATGACAAATAAAAAATGTTTAGGAAAAGCATTTAAAAAACAGAAAAGGCACGAGGTGGTATTTCCCTTGGTGTATTCTGCTGGCTTCCAACAAACAAAAACCTAGGGATTTCATGAATCACCAACTGCATCCAAATGCAATGATTTTAATAGCTCCTTCTTCTTACTTCCAGCTGCTTTTAGCTTTGCATTTTCCATTTTCTTAAGGCTTATTTTTAGAGTGAACTGTTGGACCAAGAGGAGAGGATAATCTGCCTTTCTTCCATTTTCTGAGACTTTACTATGCACAAACTGCATTGGGTCACAGCAGCTCCAGGAGATTCAATGGGCTGGATCCAGAAAATTAGGAATTCAGTTCTGGAAAGATCGAGGTACCTGACTGATTTGTTAGATTCTTCATTTAGGAAGTAAGTGGTCTGCTTCAGACTCCCATGCAGAAGAGAAATATTCTTTCTCTGTGACAAGGTTGACAGAAGTTCTATCATGCAGTAGGGCATTTTGGATACTCTAAGTTCAGGTGAGCAATGTTTGATTTTATTTCTAAGCACAGTGTTTTATTTAAAAATTCAATCAGCACTGTTACTTCATAGGTTTGTTTTTCTGTGTTTTTTTTTTTCATGAGCAATTCCAGAGCTTCGTCTGCTGATGAAATTGTATGGATTATTAAAGCCTTTCACATAAATAATTTATTTTGAAGTTACTTGTTCTCCACTTTAATTAACATGTAGGTATGAAGTTTAAAGTGTGACATCTGCCTGTTCAAGAAATGTTTTTTCCAAAATCTGGAGCCAGTGTCATTGCGCTAGGGCAGGGGCCTCTTCAAATGCACAGAGGTTAGAAGAGGAAAGCAGTCAAGAGACCTTTCAAATTTCCAAAGATAGTAAGGAGTTTAGGAGAAGAGCAGAGACTGATGGTCTGAAAGGAGAAATAGGGTCACACTCCCTTTCATCAGCTACTCCTTGGAGAATATAAACCCAATAAGAAAAATGCATTTGACTTTAGTTCCTCTACACTTTACATTAAGGCAGTTTCTAATACCCTTTAAAACCAAGATTGGACACTTATTATCTGACACAAGAATCCATGACAAAAAGGGATCTATCTGAGGTAAAACTTGAACATAAGCAGTGGTAGCAGCATACAACACTTCTGATGGAGGCAGCTCTCATATATGTCTGATCATTTGGAGAGGGCTTACAAGCCACCTGAGGCACATATGTTAATCTTCAGAAATCTATTACTCAGGCCAAAATATCTTTCTAAACCAAAAAGACAGAAAAGTATGTTTTAGGAGAATCTTAGGCTGTATATAGTGGTTCTTTTACTTGTACAAAAGCCCAGTTTTGTTCATAACAATTTTCAAATGGTTTTCTAAACATCGTTTCTTTGCTCATCCAGATGCATAACTTCATGTCATATTTCCTAGTACAGAAGAAATCAAATTATAAGTAAATAACTTACAGCAACTATAATACTTACAGACTTTTCTTCATGACAGATACAGACAAGAAACAGACCCGTTACTCGCCATATTCTAATTATTGTCTTAAAAAGATTTAGTAATATAGTATGTGATGCATATTCGATTACCTTTCCCTTATCTTATGTTGCATGGGTCAGGAAGGTTGATTGGGGTTATGGCCTAGGCTGTAAAACCTTTATCTTACAGGCAGTGTTATTACTTTTGTTGATACAGAAAAAAAATAATTCTATATTTTTATTTGATTTTTTTCTTCTAAATTAATTTTCCATCTCATCTGCTAAGGAAATAAGAAGTGAAAACAGTTCTGTACTATGTGTGAGCATATTATTTGAGGAAAATACTATCAGAATCAATCTAGCTAATACTGTAGCAAGGCTACATTTATCTGGTTTTCCTATCAGATGAATACAAAAAAATCTGCAAAAAATTATCTTATTTTCCAGTAGTAAAAAAGCTTTAAATACATTAAAAAGATTTCAGTGTAGCATTTTAACAGTGAGTGCCCAAGAAGTCTTAAACTATCAGTGACTCAGGAGGCTAAGCAATGCATCACCAAAATTTGGAAATGCCTCTAAGAATTTCCAAATCCTCTGTCACATTACAAATACATGCCCTTTGCACAGTTAAGGGAACTGGCCCACTGATCTGTGTGTCATAAGTGGAAAAATAGGATTCTGATTTTGACCTCACATCAGTTTCATTTTACTGTAGCTGCAAAGACTCCATCAGAGTTATTTCAGAAAAAACTTGTGCAGCTGAATAAAACAGAGAGGCACAGCTCTCTTATGTCACTGCATGAGTTCATCTTCATTATCACCCATATTTCTTCTCTACTCTCACATTGCACTCAATAGTTTCCAGTCAGGGTTTCTGGACTTCTCTCTAAAGCTAATCTGAAATAATAATAGTGTTCAGGGAGTGTCTAGACAAAGTAGAAGCAATTACTGTTCCAAGGCCCTTCCACAGTCATGCATTGCCTACAAATGACATAATAATAATCTGACCTGTCACTGGCAAATGTTCTTGCTATTTTTCAGTCATGTGAGTGGCTTCTGGTCAGTCAAAAGCTGACAACAATCTAATCCATAGGACTATTTTGCAATTTTTTTCTTGTTTCCATGCTGTATCCAAGCAGAATATCTCAGAGCGTAGCAAGGTGTAGTATCCCTTCGGTATCCTCAAAGGTTATGCAGCTCACTTTAGCTGACAATGAATCCACCCTTACTGCTCTCTGCGCTTTCACCTGAGTATACCTACTAGCAGTAGAGAAGGAAACACTATTGTGCCTTACAGGTAACCTAAGCTGATAGATGCTTCTGTGTTTTGCTGCAATATCAGGCGCTTTCATTTTTCAGGATTTGTTCCAGAAAACTAGGTCATCTTTCAGAGATTTATGCATAGATTAAAAAAAATACTCAAAATTCTGCAGTGGGATTCAAAGTGTTGTGATTTTTTTCTCATTTTGCATTCAACATGCCTGAAATGCTCAACAAAGTTTTCAGCTTTTCCATCATCAGTATAGACCCCAGAGATTAGACCCCCTAGAAGCATAGGAAATAGTCGTGTTCAAAGTGTTTAAGGTAAAACTAGAAGATAGACTTTCTAAATATTCACTTGTAGGTGAAAAATCATGTTGAATTTCAAATGCTAAGAGGCAGCAGCTACTTGGATGTATGTTTGCTAGGGTAAGTTTCTAAAACTGAACTTTTGAACTCTTCAAATCTCAGGCAGAAGGATGCTACTCGGTAGCTACAGCTGGTGTGAGCTTGCTGCAGATTTTGGTGATACTCAGACTGAACAAAGTGACATGACCTAAATCCTCCATCTAATAAGAAAACATGAGTCAGAACAATCAATAAGAATGCTAATAGGGCTTTGTGCTTCTGCACAGTATTTAGACTGGGAAAATGGGAGACATGGGGTTGAGAAAGAAGAGCTGGTGACAAAAAGAAGTGGTCTCCAAAAAGACAAGGGGGCCTGAAATCGGAAGGTGAAGATCCTGGCTGTAGGAAAGATCCTGAAAGTGAAGGAAGATTCTAGAGATAAGAACAGTGTAGAGATGAATGGCAGAGATGCTCAGGAACCTTACCCAGTGACGCCCAAGTCTAGTACTCGAGAGTAGTGACTCACCCAACTTACAGCATTACTTTCCTGCAGCAGCAATGGTTTTCTTGCAAGGAAGGGAAGTAAGGACATAGGGAGCACATCATTGTGGTGAGAGAGTGAGTGAGCATGTGAAACAATCAAGTGTGGTAAAAGCACGTATCTTTTTGTTCCATAGATAAACTCCAGTATCCAGATCCTCCACTGATTGTGGTTTGCTGTCTCACCTGTGATAACTCTCTACTAGGCTTGTTTGCTTTCATCTACTCTTCGTCTTCCCTCCTATTCCTCAGCTAAATTTTGTATGACAAGCTTTTACTTCAAGAATCTCCAACTCCTGCATAGAGTTTGTCCAAAAATTCTTATTTATATGAGACAGTGGACCATTGTAAGAATTCTTTCATTTCAAAAATGAATACAGAAATTTGTGCTCTTTAACAGCTGCTACCTTCTCTTTGTCTGGACCTACTACTTCCTCACCAGTTGCTTCCAAGGAGCCCTAGATGACTGACAAAAACAGCACTTATTTTTGAGCTTTAGGCCCACACACTTCATTGTTTCGATATAATAGACTTACTATGTTCTTCTTTAGAAAGGTCACACAACACCGCCTGTAAGCAATCACCTTTCTGGTGCTACAGTTGCTATTATTTTCCCCTTTATGAGTTGAAGTGTGTGAATAATGTCAAGGGGAAAGAGTCTATTCAAACTGTTAAATAAAATTAGTTAACTTGACACTTCATGAATGTAGAGGAATGTGGGGGGAAATAAAAGACCTTAAGGAAGCAAAACTGCAGCTTGTCAATCTGGAAAAAGTCTTGCCCAGAACAAGCAAGATCGGTCAGGAGTTATAAAAATTTCTGTGAAAAAAATTAAAAAATAAAATAACATAAACTTAATTTAAATCTAGCATTTCTTTCCAAGTGTACATTTTCTTTAGGTTATCCAGCTTCCCCTTAATCTGAGCCTTGCAAAATTTTCATTGGCAAAGTCCCTATTGAATCTTGAAATCTGGCAAAATTCTCAAAATTATATTTACAAAAATGCAAAAAAAAGCCCCTCTTTTCCATTTTGAATGGAATTTGAAATGTTGTGCATCCTGATTTGGGACAATATGCAATGTTGTGAAATTTCATATTTATGTGAAGTGCAAATGCATTTTTTTCTGTCAACTGTTATTGAATTAACCTTTTGCAGACTTTCATTAAAGCTAGGAAAATACTTCTCCAGAATGAAAAATTCAGCAAAAATGTGGCTTCTGTCATCTCAAACTATTTACAAATGTGACTGAAGTTTCACTAACTCCTTTCAAATGATAGGAAAGTGTTTGGGGACGACCTGGGTTCAGGGAAGGTTATGGAGCACATCATCTTGAATGCCATCATGCGGCACATACAGGACAACCAGCCGACCAGGCCCAGTCCACATGGGTTTATGAAAGGCAGGTATTGCTTTACTAACCTGATCTCTTTCTGTGACAAGGTGACTAGTTTAGTGGATGATGGTCAGGCTGTGGGTATTGTCTACCTAGACCTTAGCAAAGTGTTTGACACAGTTTACCAAGTCATTTTGCTGGAGAAGCTTGTTGCTGATGGCTTGGACAGGTGTACTCCTCAACGGGTAAAAATTTGGCTGGATGGCTGAGCCCAAAGTGTAGTGGGGGCTGAGTAAAATCCAGTTGGTAGCCAGTCACAGGTGATGTTCACAGAGCTCAGTACTGGGGCCTTGATTGATGAGGAGACCAAGTGCACCCTCAGTAAGTCTGCAGATGATACCAAGTTGACAAGAAGTTGGGCAGGTATTGCTTGAGTGTAGGAAGGTTCTACAGAGGGATCTGGACAATCTTGATCAATGGGCCAAGGCCCATAGTAAGAGGTTCAACAAGGCAAAGTGCTGAGTACTGCACTTGGATCACAACTGCTCCATGTAAAACTACAGGCTGGAGGAAGAGTAACTGGAAAGCTGCTCAGTGGAAAAAGACCTGGGGATGTTGGTTAACAGCAGGATGAATATGAGCTGGCAGCATGCGCATGTAGCTAAGAAGGCCAATGGCATCCTGGCTTCTGAGAAATAGTGTGGTCAGCAAGATGAGGAAATAGAAAGTCCCCCTGTACTTAGCACTGTTGAGCCTGTACCTCAAATACTGTGTTCAGTTTTGGACCCCTCACTACAACAGAATTATTGAGTTCCAGAGAAGGGCAATGAAGCTTGTGAAGGGTATAGAACACAAGACTTACGAGGAACAGCTGAGGAAACTGGGATTGCTTAGCCTGGAAAAAGGCAGCTGAGGGGAGACCTTATATATCTTTCTCAACACCTACCTGAAAGGAGGATGTGAGGTGGCTGTCAGTCTTTCTTCCAAGTAACAAGCCATAGGACAAGAGGAAATAACCTCAAATTGCCCCAGAAAAGTTAAGATTGGATATTAAGAAAATTTCATTCACTAAAAGGATTGTCAAGCACTGGAATTCACTGTCCAGGGAAGTGGGTGAGTCACCACTGCTGGAGGTATATGAAAGTGTAGGTGTGGTGTTTAGGGACATCATTTAGTGGTGGATTTGGCAGTGCTACATTAGCAGTTGGACTTAATGATCTTGAAGATCTTTTCCAAACTAAACGACTCTATGATAATGCCTGCTGGGGCTTCACCTAGGGGAACCTTAAAAACTCCAAGCATAGAAATTACTTGAGGTCTCCAGATAGTCTGATTGCATGCTTCAATCTTTCCCAAAATGGTTATTGCTGCCCCTTGTTATACCACCTGCCATTATGGAGGAGAGTTTGAGCCTGCAGTCCTTGTAAGACACCATGTTTGGTCACTTCTATCCTGCACTTCACCAAACTAAACAAGATCAGCTGCTTCAACCTCTCCTGCCAGCTCATGTGCTCTAGACCTATGGTAACCTGAGTAACCCTTCATTGCTCTTCAGTTGCTCAGTCTCCATCTTAAATTGAATGACCAAAATTAGTATTTTAGGTTCAGTCTCACTATTGCCAAGTAGAGCTGGTCATAACAGACTGCGGTATACAGTTTGAATTTTTCACAAGACTGCACTATTGACTTATATTCAGGCTGGCATGCACTGTAACTGCTATGTCTTTTTCCAGCAATGCTTCTCCTCAGCCAGCTAGTCCCCAGCCAAGTCTGATGCATGTAAGTTATTCCCCTGAAGTATGGGACTTAGCACTTCTTGATAACTTCACGCGGTTTCTGTTGGCCCCATCTTCAAGTTTGCCAAAGTCCCTGTGGATTAAAGTGATGCTTGTTTTCATGTGATGTGCATGACAGATGCCTCTACACATACACATGTAGTGTTGTATTGCACATCTGGTGCTTGGGAAAGTCAAGGGCTGCTCAGCCTGCTTCCAGTATTCTCACCAAAGTAATTTGTTCAAATGAAGTAGAAAAGAGTCTGCAGGCACGGCTGAAACTCCCTTGCATCCAAACACAATTATTGCATTATTATTAATGCATTTTCCTGGGAAAATTAATCAGGGTCAAGCCCCACGCAAAGGCAGGAGTTGTAGTGCCTGTCTCACAGTCTCATTCACTAATAATCTAGATGTCTATTACAGAGAGGAATGGCAGGAACTCCTCTTCCCTCTCTGAAAGTTTTTTGTGTATATTAAGCTCTTTTTTTCCTCCCTGCTTTTTCCCATTTGTCTCTGAAAACAAAACTTTAGTTTTGGTGTCAACAGATTGTTTTGCTTGACACAAAACTGCATCTTTGCCTTGGTAAAGAGAATGAAATAAAAAAACGAACTTTTAAATAAAATCTCATCTCAAACTATATTTTTACATGATGAATTATTTGCCTATACCTAGCTCTAATATTTTCTCTAATATTTTCTCTAATCTCACACTTTACCTTTCAGTTTCTCCTAGTTTCAAAAACACTGTGAATGGAATCCATTGCCATAACAATATTTAAAGATTTAATCTTAAAGCAAAATAACATGAGAGCATTAATCACTTTTCCTTAAAACTAGAGTGCTGCCTTTTCTTCTACAACATCCTAAACAATAAGGCTCTGCCACCCAAGACAGGGTTATAATCTGTGGGCAACTTGCTTGAAAGTATGCCCTCATACTTCAAAAAAATTAAAGCTATTTTTGGAAAGGCTCTTTATTCAGCAGTCCAATGAAAACCTGGGCCCTCTTGCAACTTTAACAATTGTACATTAATTCTTCAAAAGTCATAGAAACATAGAATCATAGAAAGTGTTGGAAAGGACCTTAAGATCATCTAGTTCCAACTCCCCTGCCATGGGCAGGGACACCTCTCACTAAACCACGCATCCAAGGCTCTGTCCAACCCGGCCTTTAACACTGCCAGCAATGGAGCATTCACAACTTCCCTGGGCTATCCATTCCAGTACCTCACCACCCTTACAATAAAGAATTTCTTCCTCAGATCCAATCTAAAGTCCTTGTAAACATTTTTGTGGTTTTGTCATGCAATTAAAATATTATTTTATGAAATAGACTTCATCATTAACTAAAAAAGATAAATAAATAAGAAGATATTTACATTTAATAATATTTTTTCTCTCATTTCACTTAGTAATGAGATGGTTTTGCAAACAGTATTCCTCCCTGAACTAAATACAGAATCTAGACATGATTTTACTACCTCTTAAAGCTTCATGATGGGGTTTATCAAAGAGAAGTAAATACTCCTGCCAACCACCTTTCTTCTATCCCTCACCAGAATGATGCTCCAGCCCAGATAAATTCTATACCTTCAAAGACAGATGACTTCTCTGGAATCATTTGGAAGCACTGATCCCATAAACAGAAGATATAGTTTCACTTTTACACTTAGAGCATTTCATCCTCCACAGGATTTTGTTCACAAGCATGATAAAAGGGAAGTTGTGCATTGTATGTGGAGTTTATGCAGAATGCTTTTGTGATAGGAAGATCTTGATGGTTTACTAATGAAGAGAGGTTGTATAACATTCTCTACAACAGTAATTCTATAAAATAAAACAGCAGCTGCTAAAGTTGAGAATTCAAGGGCTAAATATTAAAAGTACACTGTAGTTTGGATTTTGCAATAGAAAATACATAATCTTAACAAAATTATATGAAGTTGAAAAGCTTGGAGTGGGTTTTAAAATGTAACTATTGTAAGGGATCTACAATAAGGAGCTGATATTCTAAGACATTTTTTCCTGCTTGGATCTTGAGCAGCTTGGAACTTTTGGTTTAGTATTAAAAACATCATAAAAATTTCTTATGTCTTCAGTCAGTAGATGCCTGACACAAATACTTCCAAAGAGAAATAAATGTAATGGATTTAGAAGTATTTAATTAATTTACTCATCAACAGTACCTTGAAGGCAAGTATTAGCTTGCAGGAAATGACATGTTTTGATCAAACCCATACCCCTCAAACACTCTCCCTGCTTAGATATGTCCTTGGGAATTGTAAGTGGTTTGAAATGTTAGAAAGACTTTGCTGACTATGCCAAATAAAGGAAGCAAGGAATCCATTGCAATGCAAGCCCACTAGGTTTGAGAATCAGTCAGAACCCAAGGAGAATAAAGGAGAAATGTGTAAAGACTAATAAATGAGTTAGAAAATCCTCTATCTTCACTTTTAAGAAAAAGCATTCATCATTTTCAGAATATCTAAAAAAAAAATGTGTCTTTCATCCTAAAATCAGAACAACCTTTTTTGCATTAACTCCATTAAAATGATTCTGTCTCTTATTCCAGGAGTCCTAACTGGACTTAGGTTAATGGAGGAAGGCTTGTAAAAATTTCTGTCACACTTTCCACTATTTAGAAAGTTCTCAGCCCACATCCTAATCAAACTTTGAGAACATCTTGGTCCTTGCTTGTTTGCTAAGGCCTCACTTATGAGACCAAAGCCAGGATTCAAATTTATGGCAGACAGATATGGAGTACATGAGATTGATACTTTTCATAGCTGACCCTCCTCTTTTTCACTGTTCTTACTTCTCTTTTTCATGTCGCATATTATGCCTCCTCAGCAAATGGGATTGTGCTCCAGTAGAGTCAGTAGAAAATATTTGTGATATAAAGCTTTGCCAAGAAAGCAGTCAACCACAAACTCCTTGACAACAAAAATCATGCGTGCTTCAAGGTTTCCTAGTATCACACTACACCAATCTGGTCAAAAGAGTCTCCACTGCAATGTCATAAGTCCTGGATATGGAGCACTCACTGACTTGAACACATTGCTTTCTGTTTTGTATGTACCTCTAAGGCAAAAGCCAATGTCAGTAGCCATAGCTGTCTATCAAGGACACCAAAGAAACTTTTTCAAATGTTTACAGAAAAATTTAAATGTATTTTGAGAAAATAAAAATAAATTAATTTTAGGAAAAGAAAATCAATCCATATGCAATACAAGCGTTTTTTGTATATCAAAGAAAGAGGTGTGTTAAATAAATTAAAATAAGTTCAAAAATCAAAGTACCTTTTTTGCAAATTGCAGAGGATAAAAGTTAAAAGAGCATTACAAGTTGCTAGCAATTAATTGATGTCATTTAGTATTGATATGTAATTAATTTTAAAAAGTAACTTCCATTTCCAGTAGAAAATCTTTCCTGATTATGTTCTGAAACTTAATCTAGTAGAGGAGCTACAAAGGCATTCCACTCCCTCTGTTGGCAAGTAGCAATCTATATTGTCTTAGACTGACAGGCAATGGTTTATATCCACATAATTTTAAACCAACTACTTATCTTGTCTTTTACATTATGAAAGCATGATTTTGGTTGTATAATTTCTCCCAAGAAAAATTGTATCAAGCTAAACAGATACATGAAACAGACTAGACAAATTCTAAAACAAATACCAGGCAATTTGTTTTTACATTGAAATAACAGTCTAAGTTCAACGTTAATCCTAAATATTTTATTAATTTCCCAGGTCCATCCTTTTTTATCTTTTGAACTGGATGAAAATGTGCTCATAACCAATATACTTGTCACATCTTTTATTTTCCTCTTTCCAAATTTTTTTGTAAATCCATAGCTGATTATGGCAAAAAGGATCCTGTAATCCTGGCTGTTAATAAAGCCATCAAGAGCCAGTAGTATACCCTCCTGGAAAAGCAGTGGCAGTGGGATAGCTGATCTCTAGAGACCTCTTTCAACCCCTGCTGTTCCGTGATTCTGCAAATAAAAGTAGTTCCCAGTGTCTGAGCCCAGCCAGTTGAGATTAATGTGTGGGCTTAATTATTTTGTTGCCTCAAAGGTCAACACAAAAAAAGTTTGAAATTGTGAGGAAAGCACACATCAAATTGCAAATGATAGCTGTGAGTTAAGAGATATGGAGCTGACCTGCCTCCTTTTGTTTAAGGTCACACCGATATGAGTAGATTAATGTTTGGCATTTAGTCAGGGTCAGCAATATCCCTTGGCCTGCAATATTCCTAAATTTAATTTCCCATGTGATCCTAAGCGTGAGACTTTTGAACTGTAGTCCACCTCCCCTGCTTCCAAACAGCTGGCATTTCTGAACTCACATTTTTTGCTACAACATATGGTAATTTTTTTTTTTTCCTAAGGGAGGACTCATTCACACTTTTGAAGGAAATATAACGGTTTTTTTTCCTTATCGAGGAGAATATATGCAACTAGGTACATTTTAAGTATTTAATCTCAGTATCTCCACCACTAGTAACAGCAAGCCAGCAAGTTTTTAAGGTTTTGCAGATCATCCCACTCAGAATAACCTAGCAACTAAGTCAACAGTACACTTTTCAAGGTGTCTAATCTGGATTATAAACAAAGTAAACCTCAGACCATTAGCACTCAGCATATCAGTATAAATCAATAACTCTATGAGCAAAAAGATTCACTCCTCTGGATTACAAACGCAGTAGACTCTGAACCATTCCAGCACCAGATGAAACATTCAGATTCAGGTAGAACTGATACTTCCATTACACAAAACTGTTTGGTCATTTTAATTTCTATGATATAAAGAGCAGCAAATTTAAATTCAAAATCTTTCAATTTCTTTTCTTCAGTGCTATCAGGATAGCAAGACTGCTAACACAGCCTCTAAAGCTGGGTCTCAATTTCTAAACTACCACCTATAAAAAGTTCTCGTTTGGTCTCCTCTAAGTACTACCAAAGAACAGTTCACAAAACAGTAGCACACACCATAAAATGTGTGCATCTTTATACAGATTACAGACATTATTTCATTCTTTTCCAGTATAATAGTAGTGCTTTGTCTTGTCATAGTGATACTAAATGAGTTGGGAGAATTGAAACAGGAACAAGATGAATCAGATGAGTTTGAATCATAAGAACTTAAATGAGACTTCTTTTATTTTTGAGGCTAAGATTCAACTTGGCAACAATTTGCATGTATTATCATATTATTTTTTTTTTTGCTAATAAAAGTGTTTCCACTCAGAAAAAAAAAAAAAAAAAGATTTAATGAAAGAAATGATACCTAGAAAAATGGAGACTAAAAATAAATAATCATTGGCAGCAAGGGTGTTAACCTTTAGAATGATTTAGAATGTTTTACTAATATTGCAAACTTGATATCACCTGGTATCTTCTTTAAGAACTAAATACTTTGCTTAAGCAAAAACTATAAGTTACAGAAAGTACCATATGCCAGTTTCATGGAAATTATATGCAAGATGATGGTAAGACTTTTCTGGCTGTCACATGCAACTCTAACTTGATTTGTTCTTGGTAATCCTCCATGATCATATGTTGAGATCCAAAATAGTACCTTGGTCTCAGAAATATAATTCAGAAAGAACTCAAGGAACTAAGTTTGTGACAATAATAATAATAATAATAAAAAGCTACAATAATAAAAAAAATACCTGTTTAGGTTATCAAGAGGATATAACTGCTTAAGTAAGTTTCTGTTATGCATACCACAGTCATTTACACTGTCACTGAGCATCTATCTCTGCCCACAGTGCTGGTTCAGTAGGTAGGCTCAATGCAAGATTAGCATGCAATGAAACCATTGAGCACAACACAATATGCACCAGTTGTCATTACTTACATTAAAAAAAATTGAACAGAAGTGTAGTACTAGTGACCTTTTATGTAATATCTTCATTACGAGATCCCCTACCCAGCAAGTGGGAGTACTAGGTCTTACCTGCTCAGCTATTCAATAGGTTGTAAAATTTGTGCATATGAACTTTAAAATGAAAGGCTTCTAATAGCTCTTAGTTATGCTTCTCCCTGAGGATTTCAAGTGACAAAACCAAGAAATTAAACAAGTAGAATGAAAAGGTATTTGTACCAGAATGAATTAGAGTGCTTTTTTTCCTGTTCCCTGACTTCATCACTGGGCTGAAGCAGTTCTCACATCAAAACAATGAGAAGCAAGAATGGCTGACACTGGGACAGGAGGAGAAAGCAAGAGATATGAGCACTGACTGATTAGACAGCTGGTATCTCCCTCCACACTCAGAATGCAGAAATGAAAAATACACCTTCAGATTATCCAAGCACCATGGCCTCAAGCATTGCTCATGTTCCCCAGTGCTGCAAAGAGACATTACATATCCATTATACCTAGCTGCTAATGGTTAAAAAATCCTGAGAAGGGATAACACATAAACCCCAAGATACTATATTATAAAAGGGGAAGCCCCAAATTTTAATCTTTACTCTTTCTTCTGGATCTTTTCAATTGCTCCTTCTCACATCCAACAAGACCTCCAGAAACAATCACTGTTCATATCTGAGATTCAAAATTTTAGCTATAAGACACTGGGACAGTTAGCTACAACTGATGGAGTGCCTTTGTTTTTCAGTTTTATTTACATATGTCCACATATCAACATATGACACAAACATCAAATCTCAGAAACAGCAGCATGTCATTTGTGATGTTTATAGAATCAATTCACTAACATGGATTTAGCAATAGAAGGAAAGATCGAAGTAATTTCTTTTTCAAGTAACACAGCCAATTTTGTTTGTGCTGATTTTGGAAGGATGCTATCATAATGTATAGTCTTAATGAAAACTTTCTGTGCCAATTCTCTGTAGTGTTTATTGATGAATATCTGAGATTTCTATCTGTGTTGAATTTAACAATATCTCCCTGTGGTAATATTTTATATTTTGACTTGATGTCCACAAAATGTCAGAAATTATATCTTACGCTTATTAAAGTCAATATTGTCCTTGACAAGAGTCGACAAAAAACAAATGACACATAGCTGAGCAAAAGATTTCTCACAGAGAAAAGTACAGATATTAATAATTACCGGCATCCAGACAGCTTTATCTTGATACAAATAGAATTAACTGCATAAAGAAAGGAATGAGAAAAGAAGGAGGGTTCTCATTAAGTACCAGTCCAGTTTCTTTCTCCTTACTTATCTGTCTTACAGCTCCATTCACTACTTACTGTGCGCCACACAAATACAGAAAACCAGTAATTTCTTTCCAGGTTTTTCTCGAATTGTCTCAGCAAATAATCTTAGATTTGAATCTTAAACCAAGGTAAAATAGTATATGAATTTGCCTTTCTTTAGGTCAACATACTACACCTAAGGTAAGCTTTAAACTGGGGCAAGATAGACCTCACACTTGAAGTGCCCATTTGTCACACACAGATTTAGGAATAAGGCTAAACTGCTATGTCCAATAGTGATTTCAGCACTTGTTACCTATAGTTGTTGAATTAAATCCCCCCGCTAATGTAGCATGTAGACTCTCCCATCACACAAGTGGTTAGTAAACACCCTGACTTACACAGTGAGTTTTCATGAGCAGTCCTGATGCCACTGGCCAGGTCCATAAGCCTTGGGCATTTAGTGATGGACGGTCTTCCACCCTCATAGTGTAGAATGGAGGACACTCTTCACACATCTCAATTTCTTTGAGTCCCCAGCCCTTGAGATCCTTATGCTGTTTTAAGCCCTCAAGAATCCTCCCAAATTTGCTTAGAGTTCTCAGTCTTTTGCACATTATAAGCCTCTCCAGGATACTAAACTCAGGAAAAGAACACATACACTCACATCTTCTTCTAAAAGTCCAATATAAGGTTGCAAAGCTCTTCATGGGTGTCAAATGCTTACCTATTTCTGGCTGAGCCTAGACAATATCATGTGATTCACTGGGCTGGCCATCTGATTAACCAAACTGGGCATCTGGCAAGTGCACAAGACATTTTCTTCCGGGCCAGATGGCTGTTTTTCTTTCTCACTGAAGGTTCTTGGAAGCAGTGGGGTTGATCTAGACTTTGAAGCAGACCTGAAGCAGGGAAACATTTTTGAGGTCTTACAAGTTAAATGCAGAGTTCTGAGAATCTAGATGTGAGTTCTTTATCAATGTTCATTTCCAGAGTACTCCTGTAAAATACACTCTATTCCCATAGAATGAGTTGCATGTGCTCATTTTGCTTTGGACTGAGATTAGGAGTTTAAAACTGTATGCCTCAAGAAAGTGATTACCTAAGGCTGCTCAGTTAGAGAAGACCTGAAACTGACTTAATGAAGTAATTAGACTTTTAGACAACTTTGTGGATATAAGGGAGAGTTCCCACTAGCCAAAGAGGCAGCTGTTCAGCACTTCTGGAAGCTGGGTAAGCAAAAAATGAAGAGCACAGTATTAGTAGCAACCTACGAAAACTTTGTGTAGCAGGCCTACCATTACATAGAAATTATGTGGAATCAACAGGAATAGAATCTTGGATGGTCTACTATTTTGTCCATAAAAACTATCATATAATAATAGAATGGTTAGTGTTGGAAAGGAGCTTAATAAGTTCCAATCTGACTGCTGTGCTGTTCTAAGGTCTCCTTTGAGCCTTTACTTGTCCAGGCTGAACAGCCCCAATTTTCTCAGCTGTTCTTTGTATGAGAGGTGCTCCAGTCCCCTGATCATCCTCATGGCCCTCCTCTAGACCTGCTCCAACAGCTCTATGTCCCTTTTATGTTGAAGGCACCAGAGCTGCACACAGTACTCCAAGTGGAAAATATCTTTTCTCTTTGCCCTGTTCCCTTCTGGGGTCTGGTATCATTCTTTAGTGAATAGAAAAATGGGCAGAAAATGTAGGTTTAGAGTCTCTTTAGAGAAGAGACTAAGAAAAGACTAAGAGTGAGGAGCATGAAAAGAGCATAAGAGGAGATTAAAGAGAATATACCTTCACAGAATAATCAGTTGAAAGAAAGAGGGTTTCACGTATAAACACTTTGACACTTGATTTAGAATATATTTTGAAATTATCCGATACATGGAAGAAAAAAAAAAAATATATTTGGTATGCTGATATGAAATTACTTATTTGGTTTGTTTTGCTTTCTACGAGGCTGCTATAATAATAATTGACTTTTCCAAAACTTTTCTGTTTACCTTGTGAAGCAATAAGGGGAAAAAAGAGTATTGTCAAGGATACATACACTGCTTTCCCTATCCACTCTTTTCAGTGTCTGCAACAAATTAGATAGGAGTTAGAATCATCAAACTTTTAACCATAATACTTTGGTGCACCTTCAAAAAAGGTCTGTACTATACTCCCACAAGACAAGGATTTAGGTGAGTAATATAGCATGTGATTAAATAATCACCAACATTATTGTGATGCAAATAAGATAAAGACACAAATGGGGGTTTATTAATCATAATCATATAATCTAAGACCTTGATTGTTAACACAGCCAAGAATGAGAAACATGTCTTCTCAGACAGCAGTGTCATAGCACCATAGACATTTCAAAGATGGAGAGGGTATGACAAAGTAGAATGTATTTATGAATATTTGGCATAAGTTTTTTTTTTTAAAGCATTCTTGTAAATGCACCCCTTAGAACAAACTAGATCAGTCTTTTGATCTGTTTATCGGTACCAGAATACATAAAATGGAAAAACTCATGCCTACACAGCTTGCCCAAAAGATATTTCTTTCACAACAGCAGTAGTCATATTTTTCTGGTCTTTCTACCAAAACCATCTCAAGCAGGATGAAGTCAGGTAGACTCTTGGTACAAAATTTGTATGTTTCTGGAACTACCACTCCTTCTAATATTGGGAGCCCCAGAGCTGAACATAATACTCAAGGTAGGGTCTCACAAGAACAGTGTAGAGGGGCAGGATCACCTCTCTCAACCATGTTCCTTTTGTTGCAGCCCAGCATATAGTTTGTTTTCTAGGCTGCAAATGCACACCTGCTGGCTCATATCCAGCTTTTCATCCATCAGTACCACCAAGTCCTTCTCCACAGGTCTTTGATAGCTTGTGCAGCTATCAGGGATTAAAAAATTAAAGATTACCAGCATTCTTAATCAGTGGTAACTACAAGAGTGCTGAAGCACAAAGTGGCAATTAAAACTTTTTTATGAGTAGCATACAGTCATACCACTCCAAAAAGACAAACAACAGCGGACTGAAAGAATTCAGATGCATATGTGGCCAACTGCTAATAAAATCCAAAAATATTTTTTTAGGAGAGAAAATGTTCATTGTAGCTGTTAATTTGAGTCAAATTTTTGTGGATAGACTGAGCAATGCAAGTAACCAAACTCAGTTTTGCACCATCTCCAAGGAACAGGTAAGAACACTCATGACACTTTATCAGGAGAGCTAACAGACAAACTTCTAGCTTTTCACTGTTGACAGAGCTGTGAAAAGATGACCTATATAGCTGCTACATCTGCTGAAGAAAGTGTCAGGTGGAACAAATAACCCTGACATTGCAAAGACTGAAAATAGGAAAAATAAAGTGTTGGCAAATAATTGCTCTGAAGTCTGTGGGTGTAGTTTGCAATTTTTATCACTTTTGTATTTTTTATACCTGAGAGCTTGACAGAGTACCTGTTACACTGCCTCTTTTTTGCATCAGTACTAAACCCCTCACACCCAGGAAAGATGATTAATGTTGGTTTTTTTTTTAATTTAAAAAAAACTTCTATGAGGACAAAACAAGAGGCTAAGCAATGCCCTTTCCTTCTTAAGAAATGCTCGTGTTAGTGCTCCTAACCTGACAGCTGCACTGAACTTTGCAGAAGAAGCTACAAGCAGGGCATACCCACCAATTCTGACACGTTTTTCAACAACACTGGGTTCAGAAGTGTATTTCTGATTATAAACATGTGAAACATTTATACGACCCCAGAAGGGCCATTGAGAACTGTAAGGAAGGCAGCCAACACCTTTTCAGTTGATAGACTGAAATATCTATCATCCCCCTAATCCAGTTATAAATACCTAACTCTTCTGGTCCTCCTGCATAAATTGAGAAAACTAACAGCTGTATCTGTGGTGTTTAATGGACACAATTTCGTGACAGCAAAAAAAAAAAAAAACAAAAAAAAACAATTTGTTTTTCTTCATATTTATAAAAATTATTTCTCTTCTCTGATCATCTTTCTCACACAGAAATCAATCTTTTATAGATTGATATGGGAACAGAACTGTAGTCCCAAGTCAGCTGAAAACTTACTTTTTTTATATTGCTTTTAACTACTCAGTTATCAGAGCAGGCTAGCATCAGATTACATTACACTTGTGGAAGCACAAGGAGATAGCATAAGGATGGGAACAAGAAATGGTACTACAAAATCATCTTTCAAAAGCAGCATTAATTTATACCTAATTCAGTAGATCACAAGGTCACAGCTTGTGTGCATCTAGCACATACAGTAGCACACATGCGATTTTCTTAAATTTTCTGTCAAATACAGATCAAGATTTATGCTTTATCAACAGTTTTGTCTAGACTGAATGAGGGCTATTTCTCCCATTTTGTACTTATAATCACACTATCTACCAGAGACAAACTATAGCTTTAGTCAAAGGGAGTATTTAAGTTCAAGGTTCCTCAGTTTATAACAAGGTAGAAAGACTAATTTGATTAGTGACTCTGAAAAAAACTTTCTTCATCACTTAAGTTTCACAGGTAGACTGAGGCAACTTGAAACTTCTTGGATTCTGACAGATTTACTGTCTGAATGCAAAGCTTAAATGTGATTTTCTCTCATTAACCTTGACATAAAGCAATTACGTGCACAGGGACAGTTCTGAGGTCTGTCCCTGTTACACTAAGTCGTATTTCTTTCTCATTCCTTTGATGCTACACCAAGTCATATTTCTTTCTCATTCCTTTGATGCCATTTAAGAATAGTGTTTATCAGCTTCCATTTATTGTGCAAATAAGTACATGACCATGTTCATGCTGGTCCTTGACTAATTTCTAATAGGTTTGTAAGACCTTGTTTTCCTGGGTTACCAAGTAGTACTTTGGCTTACAAAAATATACAGCATTCATGTGACCACAGGAACTTGAGAATCACCACATAATATCCACAAGATTATGAGGTTTTGATAATAAATTATAAGAATTATTTGACTGTGATTATTTCAATGTTTATGCTGAAAGCTGGATGGGCATATCAAGTTGGTTAAATAAAGATGACTGAACAATCATTATTTTAGCAACTATTTTAAATCAATACCAGCAGCAACCCTAATTGCAACAAAACCACTGTCTACAAGATCTTTAAAACAGAATTGATCTTTACATTCTCACACTAGTATGTTATACATTTAAGAATTGGAATCATCATAGAAAGCTCCTAAGCACATGTAAAAATCATTTAACAAGACCTGCTGTTGAATCCATAAGAAGGGGGGATATGCTAGACACTCCCTTCACTAACTCACAAAACCCATGCTTTCATGGGTTAGTTTCTTTTTTCCTAATGAGAAAAAATAACAAGGATTAAAGAAACATTTCCTAAAGGAGCAAGAACATCAGGAAACACATTTCTTCAAATTATTTTTAAAAAATGCTTGGACAGGACAATCTGTTATGATATAGAATGCTGCACCCCAAATTTCTAGACACTAAATGATACCTGAATAGAACAATCAGAAGTAAGATTATGGCACGAAAATCTTGTCCTAGTTTTTAAAAGGCCAGGCATATCCTCACCTTTTGAACAGTGCTAAATGCTGAGACACTTCTTGTATTCGCAGCTATCAAAGAACACACCCGAGTTCTTTCTCATGATGAAAACAAGTCTTGCAAAGCCAGGAGCTCTAGTGTTAAATGCAAGACAAGTCACCAAATCCTGTGTGATCTAGCAAGTGTGTCCTTTGAGCCTCAGTTAAAATAGAAAGCAGCTCCAAGCTGAGTAAAAAACTGCTGGTGGGAAAGACTGTGCCTGGTCAGAAAAACTACAGTTACTTGGGAATGAAAGCATTTTATGAGGATGTGTCCCATTCGTTTATATTTTGGGGGAGAAATGTCAAAACAAGTACTTTCTGTTGGCTTGTTTCAATAACTTGAGTAACTGAAGCATTTTGTTTAGATACAGTAGAAATGCTGTAACAGTTATAATATGAACGTATATGACCACATACAGATATTAAATTAATAATTTCTGGGAAAATTGGTGTAATTTTTGAACACCAAGTTTAAATACTTATTAAATTCTTTCAAAATTTTACTTTGATGTAGAAGTTTAACAGCTTTGAAAAATATATTTCACAAAGTATGATCACAACTCTTTGGATGTGACCATCCAGCCAAGTTCTTATCTACCAAGTGGGTCATTCATCGAATACATCTCTCGACAGTTTGAAGACAAGGATGTTGTGTGGGACAGTGTCAAATGCTTTGCACAAATCCAGGTAGGTGATGCCAGTTGCTTGTTCCTTATCCACCAACACTTTCATAAAGGTCTTTTTCAACCTAGCTGTTTCTATGATTTTGTGATTCATCAAAGGCCACTAAATTTGTCAGGTATCATTTGCCCTTAGTGAATCCATGCTAGCTGTTGCCAATCACCTCCTTATTTTCCATGTGTCTTTGCATAGCGTATCCAAGTATTGTAAGAAATACCTATCTTACAGTACCATCTAGAACAGCTGCATCCCACCAGAATTGCTCTGCATGTATTATGGACCACAATAAAATCTTATTTTTTTCATAACTGTTATTCTCAACATCCAGATCACCTTTGCAGATGACAGCTGTCTGAAGAAGTAGCTTTACTTTGAGCAGACTCCTACAGTGCTTAGCAGCATTTGTTTGGAAAAAAAAAATCCTCCCTTTGACAATCAATATATTTTGTTTTATTGAATTTGTTATCTAATAACAGGCACATTCTGTGCAGCTTAGGAAGAAATGGTTTTACTACTTGCCAAAAAATTAAATAATTCTTATGACTTTCTACTCTCTTCATTGTTATTACTATCCTCAGGCATAAAGGTGGAAAGAAGGGGGTCAAAAAAACAGGCAAGGGTCTAAAAGAACCCTATTGGAAATAATGATAACAAATGTTTAAGTGATAGTCCTTTAATATAAATTTTACTTTTATTAAATAAGACATTTTTCTATATTAGTTAATAAGAAAATATTAAAAATCCATCTGCCAAGACCGGAAAATAGACTACATACCAGCACCATGGTAATTAGTTTTCAATTGCCATGTGTTAGTAATCAATTACTATTTAATATAAAATAATTGTTCTAGTGAAGTCTGAGCTTTTATTGTGTTCAAAATACATAACATTGAAATATCAATTACATGAATTAATCTTTCCCCAGCATTTCACTGATTCTGGTAAGTCTGATTTTTACTAATTCCTTTAGGAATCTATGCAGCAGTAGGATTTAATTCATTGTTGTCTGTCTTGAAATCCCTTCCTTAATTCCATTTGTTTATGTTCTATGAACTGTAGTGATTTCATTTAGGGATACTTTAGGTACTTTACACTTAGGAGGTACTTTACAACTGAAGTCCATTGAGGTATCTCTTTAAAGAATACATTTCTTCAGCCTTCCCAAGTCTTGCTTGCTTATCTCTTCCTCTTGACTTCATGTTGTTTCTTTTATGCTCTTTCTAGTGTCAGCAGCATATCACATACAGTACTCCAGGTGTATACAAAGTAGAACTGCATTGTTATTCTATTTTTTTTTTAATCTACTAAATATTAGGCTACACTTCCCGATCAATAAAGCAGATATGTGAGGGAATGATATGTGAATTAAGAATGCGAAGTTTAGATTTGGTGCATTGAAACAACACAAGCAGGACAAATTTGAGGGAACACGATATAGGCAGATAAGAGTCCTATTTCATATTTCTTTCTGTGTCTTACAGAAATGGAAAATTCTTTCTTTCCTTAGGAGATTTAGGTGGATAGTCAGGTACTATTAGAAGTGCGTGTGAAGTTAGGCAGCTTTCAGATGCATTACTAGATGACTGGAATTCTTGCATTTTTTCACTTTCACATACTAGAACAAAATGCATGATTAAAAAGATGACTTTCTTGTTAGTCTCACGGAAATATTTGTGCAATTCATTCAGAAGGTATTTTTCTGAATGCTCCCCTCAAAACTTTATCAGAATAAAATTGAATATATTGAACTCCCTCAGATGTCAAATACTACCCGCCGGGGCAGCCAGAGCAGAGCTCCCACACCGAACCCCTCTCGTACAGCAGGTGCTCGCCATCCCGCTCGCCTGCCCGTGCTAGCTACCTCTCAAACTGCCTCGAATCCACCCCGCTCGCTGCGCTCCCTGGGGCAGGTTTTCCCTCACTCAGGGCTGGTGCCACTCCGCCTGGCACAGCCCCCTCTGAATCAACTGCTCAGGTCCACTGAGCTCCCGGCTCCTGGGCAAGGCCTGCCGGGGAATAGAGGTTCCTTCGGTGACCCTCGCCACTCTGATTTGGAGGTCCTGGATGCTGAGGTTCCCCCCGATCACGTGTTGAAGGTGTCCTTTCTCAAGCTACACAGCTCAGCAATTGACTCCGTTTGGCTTTTTGATCAGGGATGAGGGTCTGGCGCCTAGGGTTTTTGCATTTCTCCTTGGAAATTTGTTTGGTAGATAAAGGAGCAGTGAGGAGCACCACCAAACATGGCTTCAAGAAACTGTAAAACTGCTCTGGTGGGATTCTTCTGTGTTTTTTAAATTGTCTTCTGCTGACGTCAGTGTCACATATGAATATGAACTTGTTGAGAAGGAAGTATTACTGGCATTGAGGCTGCCTGCGGTATTTTGTTTACAAAGAATGGGTGGGTTACCTATTTCGTCTTCTCTTTTGCTCTGCTGGCATATATTTCAGGGGACAGAATTGCGACGTAGAAGGTTGATTGGCAATTAACAGCCATTATTGTTTCTTAGAATCATCCTTGTATCTGTGTCTCTGAAGTGATAGCATGTTTTAAAACTTATAAAGCACTAAATGTGAAATTATTAGATAAGAAAGACTGTCTTGGACTTAAAGTTTTCATATTATTCCTGATTTTTTACTGTTTAACCTTCTGGAAGTCTGCAGTAGAGGCTTGAGTTGTCTGTTTGACAAGAGTAACTAAACATATTATCTGAAATGAGCCAGTCAAGGTTTAATATTTGGAATTAATCTTGTGGTGGGAAAACTATGTATTCCAGCTATCAATGCTATTACTAATTGATTTCGCAAGTTTGCTGATGACATCAAGCTGTGCGGTATGGTCAACACATTGGAGGGAAGGGATGCCATCCAGAGGGACCTTAATAAGCTTGAGAGGTGGGCCTGCGCCTCATGAAATTCAAGTGCAAGCAAGGTTCTTGCACACGTGTTGGGCAATCCCAGGTACAACTACAGGCTGGGTGGAGACTGGGTTGAGAGCAGCAGTGAGGGAAGAGGCTTGAGCATGTTGTTCAATGAGAAGGTCAACATGACCTAGCAGTATGTGCTTGTATCCCAGAAAGCCAACCATATCCTGGGCTGCACCAAAGCAAGCTTAATCAGCAGGTCGAGGGAGGTGATTGTGCCCTTCTGCTCTCTTAAGACCCTACCTGGAATAGTGTGTACAGTTCTGGTGCCCTCAACCCAAGAGGAATGTGGACCTGCCTGAGTAAGTGCAAAGGAGGTCACAAAGATGATCAAAGGGCTGGAACATCTCTCCTATGGAGACAGGCTGGGAAAACTGGGTTTGTTCACCCTGGGGCAGGCTCAAGGGAGACCTTAACAGCAGCCTTCCAATAACTAAAAGAGGCCTACAAGGAATCTGGAGAGGGACTTTTTACAGGGTCATATAGTGATAAATCAAGGGGTAATGGCTTTAAATTGAAAGACGGTAGATTTAGATTAGATATTAGGAAGATGTTCTTTACTGTGAGGGTGATGAGACACTGGAACAGGTTGCCCAGAGAAGTTGTGCCTGCCCCATCCCTGGCAGTGTTCAAGGCCAGGCTGGATGAGGCTTTGAGCAATCTGGTCTAGCAGAAGATGTCCCTGCCCGTGGGCTGGGGAATTGGAACTAGATGATCTTTAAGGTCTCTTCCAACCTAAACCATTCTATGACTGTATTCTATGATTTGGCTTTGTTGTTTTGACAAGGATAATAATATCCACACAAAGTGGCACTATATCCTGGATACCTTGGATGATGGGTTAATATCAACCCTTGAGCAAAGCTAAATGGGCAGCTTTGTAGCAAGAAGATTCTTTTATATTTATTGGAGATCCCACACTTGGCTACCTGAAGCAGTGTAAAACAACTTTGGGATTGCTCTTACTTTCATAGTATATGAATATGCGTAGTAAATTGTCATTGTTTTTGTAAGACTTATGTGTGGCTATGACCGAATATTACTCAGTGATACCAAGCACTGTCATGCACAGCAATTATGTATCTGTAATCTGAGGGAAATATTTCTTCATTTTAGAAGCTGGAAGACATTTTGTTCAGATTCTTTTCTTGAAGCTTTCTGCTCCTGTTTGCTATTTGCTGCAATAAGGAACTCCTCATTGGATCCAGATTTTCCAGGTATAATTTTCTTGAAAATTTCAGGTGATAGGATATAAAATAATTCTTTTGTTACCCAGAAAGTTGCAGCTTGTACTGTTTGTGCCATGCCCGCATTCTGCATAAAGACATATTCAAAAATATCTCTCTCTTTTAAAAATTGTTAGCTCTTCTTTGTTTATGCAGATGCATTTGATTCTATTAAATGTTGTTTTTCTTTATGCAAGTCTTACCAAAATTATTGTTGATGAAGGATAGGTGCAGAATGTGTGCTCAGATAAAAAGTAACATACACAGAAGCTCAAGCCATTTATCTCCTCCTCCTGTGATGCTTATCTGTGAATGTATTTTCTATCTCTTTGATTCAGTGACACCGAATAGAATAAAAATGACAGTGCCAGTGCACAGGGCACATTTTCTCCAATTTACAGATAATCATTTTTGTAATGTATGTGTTAAATAATCTCTGTAAATGCCTGAAAATACAGTTTAATGAATACCCACTCATGCACTTGAACATAAATGATTACAAAGATTCCATATTACTACAGGCAATTAACTTATACTTATTTAAGATTTACTTTTTCATGGCCAGCAGGGATACATCCCTCCTGGGTTGTGGCCAGATGTTTAAACATGACGACTGTGATTTTAGCTTTTATAGCAAGTATATGCCTCAGTGGTAATGCATTTGACTCTTTCCAGCAAGCATCTCAAATCCTGCAATTTGGTGGCCAGCTTAAGGAAAAAAAATGCTATGCAAATGAGTAAAAAATTGTCTGCACCTCATATCAGTGGATCTTCTTGAGCCACCTGCATAACTAATGGAATCAGCTGCTGGCCTTTTCACCTGTAGGGAGCACATTCTCTCTTAATAAAATAACTGCGATCCCACAGCCTGACGTAGTTTGGGAAGAAGTGAATTTTGGACTCACTGAAGCACAAGCTTTTCAAGCAGAATGTTTGGTTAGGAGTGAATGAGTCCAGCGTTAGAGCTGGTAATCGAGAGGCAAGATGCCTAGAATCTATTTGCAGCTCTGACATTGATTCCCAGCAGGAACGCAAATGCATTCAAGTACTTGAAACTCATTCTTCTTTTTCAGTATCCGTCTCCAGCAAGCTCTGTTTAATAAATATTTGTTTCTGCAGTGCTCCTGCCCCTAGTTGCAAGTGCTTGTGAATCTAAGGCACTTAAAGATACAGTTCCCAGGGCTGCCTCTTCTTTCCCTGCCAAAACTTAATACCACTTAACAAATGACTTACGATCTCAAATACTTACAAGAAATCTGTTGTCCAGATTTAGAACATTTTTTTTTTTTTTAAATCCATACAGGGTTCTGCAACGCTGTTTGGACTTTTTGAAATATCAGTCTTACTCGTTATTAATACAGTGACTAGACTGGAGTAAGGCTATATTTGTATCAAAGCTTTTGAGACTCAAATACTGTATCAAGACAATAGGTTTCATATATTTTCAAGGGAAAGGAAGGTCATGCATACTCAGGATTTCAGAATTGCTGACAGATGTGCTAGAAAAGTAAGGCTTTGAAGGTAGAGGTGGAGATTTGCCTTATCATTTCTTCACCCAGGACTTCCATCCTACTAGTTTCCACCCAAATTCCTATTTTTACTTATAACTATGTGTTTTGGGGGGTGAAGAGAAAGTCTTCCAGTTCACCTTTAGTAATTTTCTAGGGGTTGGTTTGTTTAATTAATACTTGCCAAAGCAAAGATGTGTCTTCACTTGAAATGGTAAATTTGGTACCCTTTGTGCTTGCATTCTGGAAGCTAAACTTTGTTGTTCTCGAAGCATGTCTGTTTAGGGAACAGTCTGACGAGACAGTGGGGTAATGCTATGCAATATGGTCACTGCAGCTGGCAAGCACGGAGTCCTTCCAGACGCCTATATTGACACATGTTGAAGATAATTAAAAAAAACCCTAAATATTGTTCCCAGTCCTGTCTCTGTTTCCTGGGCAAGATGTAATAAACAGCAAAGAACATATAATCGCAAATATTTATAGCTATAAACTGGCAGAGTCTAAACCTGTTAGTTTTAAATGGCTGTTTCAGCCTCTTCATATTGATACAAATTCCTAGTTTCTCTGAATATGTCTATTATTGATGCACATTATCCTAGTTCTTAGCTATTTACATGATAAATAATGTTTCATTGCATTCATGTTTCATCAAGGTCATCCTGTAATTTAAATGAACAGCTGACAAATGCTAGAAAGGCTGAGGTTGGAGCATCTATGCTTTCTGAAAGAAAGAAACAGAAGTAATCTGGGGAGTCAGCAATTCTAGGAAAGCCATTTAGTTCCTGGAAGCACAAACCCTGTGTCATCACTGTGCTCTGTTTGGACCAGGCTACCTTGCTGAACAGATACTGAGCTCTGGCAGTTCAGCTTCCCATGGTCTGTATATGGAAATGTAATTTTTTCAAAATAGTAGTATATCAGCTGAAACACATTTTTCTTCAACCCTTTACAGGATGTTTTTGCATGTTTTCAAGCAGCAAGCAGATACAATTTCCTAACCTGATGGTATACCTGGAAACGTCCCATCTTTGCCAACTTGTAATCATTCCTCTTCTGTCTCATCCAAAGCTCTTCTCTAACAGCCTGAGTTCATGCCTAGGAATGGATAGTCTTGTTGGGCTGTGGTTTTGCTCTTCCTGTTGCTCTGAGGGAAGGATGTATTGAATGGTGGTAGCAGGAAGGTGTCCTGTTTTTACTCACATTTAAGCAGGGTCTGAAGTTCTTTCTACTATCTGGTTAGGATAGTGCATTAGCATCCATGAAACTCTTCTTGGTTTTATTCAGACACCCAGGGCCAAGAAGGGCTGACGGTGTTTCCTGCAGCTCTGGTTTCCTCCTACTTGGTTGTCTGGGGAAATGTTAACACTATAAGCAAGGGACAGGCTGCCTGTATTATAAGTGCTTGCAGAGCAAGAGCCTGTGATACCCATGGTGTCTTGCAGGAGCTGTTACAAGGCAAGTTCAGCTTTGCAGTCTGTCCATATAGCAAATGTGTGGGCACAGGATCAGGTAAGGCCTTCTGGAGCACGTGGTAAGTGAAATTCTGAATGTGGGAGGTATTCAAGGTAGTGGTATTGAAGCTTGCAGTAAGCTCCCCAGAAGACTGCTCTTCTGCACTATGTGGACCTGGGAGAAGTGGTGCAAAATGTTTTGATATCAGTAACAAGTCTTACGCACTCTCTCTCTGTGTCTCTCTTTTGAAGCAAATCAATGTCTGATTAACTGCTGTAAAAAGAAATAGCTATGTTAGAAATAAAAGGTGAGGCAGCTAGATAAATAATATTGTATCTTTTAGGGGATAATGTCGTATATTTGTAGCACTCTTTCATAGAAACAGAAAGCTCTTATAAGTGAACAAAATAGGAAGATATTTCGAAAGCCTGAAGTAACCTCAGTTAAAATGTGCATTAGAAACAGCAAGTCACTGAGGTCCATGCACAGCAGGGTGTCTTATCAGCTGTACACACAACAAACTAAGCTTCTCTGAGTTGTGAGCAGAGCTAAATCTGCTGCCTCCTGGTTGGTATTTAGTTAGCTAGGCACAGAGTCACTCTTAGCCCTCCTGCAAGGCTGAGAGCAGGGGTTGGTTGTTATTTGGATGGGACTACTGATCTCCAGAGCAGCTTCTCCCCTGCACAGCCTCTGTGGGGATGCAATCCTGGCTGCCAGTCCCAGGGCTCTGCACTGCCTGACTGGAAATGGGCCACAGCTTCTCTCTGCAAGAATTCTTCTGCCCTATTCTTTGTGCTGACAGAAGCATTAGGATGCTCTGATGTAACCTTGTCGATGTAGCCTATATATACAATTGGCAGGTAAGGCCATTACTAGGGTTCAGCTAGTTAATTTACCTTACGAGCTGGGGTTTGGGTCACCAGTCCTATTCTGAAGTTTTTCTGATTGAGCAGGTCAAAGGCTGAGTTTTGTGTACATGATGATCCATTGATCTACATGGTGTGATTTTAAGAAGCATCCTTCCCTGTCTCCCAGGCCTTACCTCTCCCCTAAGGAAAATAAACATGCCTAAAGACTGAGCATGCTCCAAAGGTTTTCTCAGCAGCTGCAAGAAGAAAGTTTCATTCAAAGAAACATGTAAGCCAAATGAGACCTGTGATAACTCAGAGTGGGAGAACAAAGGAAACCCAACCATAGATCAGGTCATGCTCTCCTCCACTTTTCACCTTGCCAGCTGAGGAAATGCACTTCAGGTTGGCTTTCATCTCCTTGGGATTGCTGTTCCCTCTTATGGACAGCTGGGGATTTGGGCTATGAAAGGAAAGTTAGCAGCTTTGTGCTTTGTGCATGGAAATGCCTACTTCTGACCTAGAATTTATCAAAGGAGCAAAGCAATAATGGCAGTGAAGAGCTGTTGGAGTTGATCTGCTCAGTAATGAGGAGATGCTCTCTGCAGTGATACTGGATGAAATTGCCAAGGCCAATTAAAGCAGCTTATTGCTTTAATAATAAAGCATTTTTTTATAAAATATAAAAAGAAGGGAAAAGCCAGTCAGTGACATTTTTTCCCTCCTTTTTAGCATTGGTTATTCTTCAGGTCACAAATATAGCTGTTTGCTAGAGACATTCCTCAGCACGCACACACATAAGTGCTCAAAACCACATGTAAAACAAGGAGCCTGATCTATCAAAATATTTTCTGTATTTAGCATGTTTTCTTGCAAAGAGTAAGCCCTCCTCTTCACAGCATCTTACTGACCTCAGATACACCCGATTGAACATTAGTAAATTAACTCTGCTAGTTTTAGTTAACTTTTTTTCTTCTTTTTCCTCTAAGGCAACTAGTTACCAAAATAAAAAGCATTAGCTACATTTGAAAGCAATTTTAAACTGCTACTTCAAGCGCAGAGTAATATTTGGCTTGTGATTTAAATCTTTGAGTACCTTTGAATACTTGACTATCTCTATTTTTTAAAGCTTCAGATATAAATAACAAATGATTTTTATGATGCCTTGGCATATTCTGTTAGGGAGGGTTTCCTTCTGCTGAGCCAAAATCCAGGGAAAGCAGTAGAATGTGCTGTATTCAGCTTGGTAAAAATAATTATTTTCTAGATGTATTTTTATATATAATTTTTTAAGAAGCTATGGAAACTAAAATTTAATCAGTCTCTTTGGTGTGTAACAAAGGGTTGTAAACCTTAGTGATAAGTGCTGCCACATTTTAAAATATTATACTCTAGGATTTACATTATATTTTTTTAACCTTTTGGAAAAGACTTGTCCATGGCAGACTGTTCTGTCACTGTCTTAAAATAGAAGCATCTCACATCTCTTTTGGAAGCTTCTGACCATTAAAATGCTGAAATAGATGGTCTAAGGTCACATCCAGTCTTACTTTTGCTCCTTTGGTAGAAAAATAAGGAAATAGAAACTGACTTAATGAGCTCACCCAAATGGGAGCCTCAGAGAAAGAACCAAAGAGGGGTAAGGAGAAACAAGAAGGCCATTGCAAACATGAAGCCCATTGCAAAAAGTAAAGCTGAGGCATCCAAAAAGAGAAGATGCTGATACTGAAGGTATGCTAGGGCCAGCCTCAGTTGCACATAGAGATGGTACAGATGCAAAACTTGTGTCTGAGAACCTTGAAGCATGTTTTTTCAGACCCTGAACTGAGCTCTGTGGTCAGCCCATGATGACATGTCCTGGTTTTGAATGGGATAGTTATTTTTTTCTGAGGAGCTGGTGCAGTGCTGTGTTTTGGCTTTAACATGAGAACAGTGCTGGTTACACACTGATGTTCCAGTTGTTGTTAAGTAGTACTTTGACCAAGGACTTTTCAGTCTCATACTTCGCCAGTGAGGAGGAATCAGAGAAGCCAGAAGGGATCAGAGACAGCTGAACTGAACTAGCCAAGGGTATATTCCATACCCCAGCATATCATGCTCGGTATAAAAACAGGGGAGTAGACTGTGAGCCACTGATTGCTGCTGGAGTACGGGCTGGGCATTGGTCAGCAGGTGGTGAGCAACTGTATTGTGCATTACTTGTGGTTTTGTGTGGTTTATTCTGCTCTCTCTTTTTTTATTATTATTGTTATTCTTCTTATTATTATATTTTACTTTGTGTCAAGTATTAATCTGTTCCTATCTTGTCCTCTAGTTTTATCCTTTTTCCCCCATATTCATCCCTATCCCACCTGGGGTTGGCAGAGGGGGAATGAGTGAGCAGCTGCTTGGTACTTAGTTGCCAGCTGCGGTTAAATCACAACATGACAATAGAATCAAACCAAAACCACATTGCAAATCTTCCTAAACTAAAAGAAAATTAATCTTTGCATTTAAGCATGGAGGGTTAGTGCCATTATAGGTTTAGAAGTAGTCAGCTGCTTATTCACACCATGAAAATAAGCAAACCATTGGAAGTACTAAGACTTGCTGGAAGATGAGGTATATTTTTCTTTATAAAGAATACCTAAGATTGCTGAGATACTTTTGAAATTATGAATTAGTTTTATCTGGCATGAAAAGCCACAATTGTCTAGTAAAATTAAATATCTGTGAGCTTATGTGGCAGTTTCTTTTAATGAAATCATTGGCAATTAAACGTACCATGTTTGATTAATTTATGCTACCCGTAATGTACATAGTTTTGTTATCTCTTATAATTTCTAGCAACATTATTCACAAATACAATTACTATTTGTAATGAATGTCCGGTCTCTTGTTACAGGCAATCCAAATTTTGTCTCAGTGACCGTTTCTGCCAAAAGACTGGATATGTACCTGTGATTTGTAAAATTATACTTCTTTTACATGGTTCTAGATTGCCTTTGGTTTAACTGCAGTTTGTTTGCTTTCCTTTGATGTTTTAAAACACAGGAAGAATAATCAGTTTCCCCATGATTTTCTTGAAAATATTTCTGTTGGTTTCCTTACATGATTTTGAATATCCTAAGAAACTTCCCATGCGCCACTAAGCATCCCTTTATCAGTTTTTACTTTTTTTTTTTTTTAATCTGTGAAATGTGGTAATAAATTTGATGACATTTAGAAACCATTTTCTTCTCCATCTGTTTCGATTTCCAGTTGAGATGGAAGCATACTTTGCTCTTCATAGGACAGCAAAGTGTAGCGTCATTAAGGTGTTTTATCTGGAGTATCTATCATTCCCTTTAATCCACTGAAACATCTTGTTGCTTGTTTAAACACTTAGGAGTGATGGCTTCATTGAACTATCCCATTCATCAACAGCTCAGTTCATGCCTAACACTGCCTGGTGTTGATAATCTGTTGCCAAAGTCCGTCAGACAAAAAGAAGTTCTTTCTTCAGTGACAGATGATTCTTCTTCCTATAAAATACTGTCTCTTTTTTCTTTTCCCTTTTTTTTTTTTTTTTTTTTTTTTTTTACGGCTTAGGTAATCACAGCACTATCAGTACAGTGTTGTTCCATTAGCCTGGGCAGAAAGTGAGAATACAGGCTTCTGCCACTGCTTCACAAAGCTGGGTCAGCAGATAAAAGCCCAGACAATGTACTGTCACACCATTACAGTGGTGTGCCGTGATGTCCAGCTCCACTTAAATGGACTATACTAGCTCAGGTCCCATGCTATGCTAATGCATTTATGGGATTCTCAAAGCTGAGCTAGTTTGCCTTCCATTCTGCATGGCCTGTCCTGTTTATCTTGGTGCAGCAGAACATGATCACACCTCTAGCCTGTGCTTCTGTATACAGTTGGCTTTCTGGGCTGTGAACACATACTGCTGACTCATGTTCATTTTCTCATCAACCAACACACCCAAGTCCTTCTCTGCAGGGCTGCTTTAAATCTATTCCCTCCCCATCCTACAGCTGTACATGGGTGCTCTGACCGAGATGTAGGACCTTGCACTTGTCATGGTTAAACTTCATCAGGTTGGCATCAGCCCACCTCACAAGTGTGTCAAGGTCCCTCTGAATGGCATGCCTTCCCTCCAGCATATTAACAGAGCCACAGAGCTTAGTGTCATCACCAACAAAGGTGTTGAACAAGACTGGTCCGAACACCGATTCCTGAGGGACACCACTCGTTACTGGTCTCCAGCTGGACGTTGAGATCAAGAAGGTAACAGCAATGTCTCCACCAACAAAAAAGAAAGAAACACAACTTTCTTGTGTGTTGTGTGGTTCTGGAGGATGCACATCCCAAGTTACAGTTTGATTGTAAGCTCTCTCTATCCTGTGACCCAGAAGAAGACTGATTTTAAATGGGGTCCTGAGCAACAACAAACCTTTGAGCAAATTAAAAGATATTCATGCAGTAGCCCTTGGACAAGTCTGGACTGGGCAAGTTGTTAAAAATGTGCTCTACACTGCAGCCGGGGAGAGCGGTCCTACCTGGATCCTCTGGCAGAAAGCTCCAGGGGAGACTCAAGGATCTGAGGCCAGCTGTATCCAACTGAAAAAGAGATATTGGCAGCCTACTGCTACTGCTGAAGGAGAGGGTGAATTGAGTCAGTCTGCCGAGGTGAAAGCCATCCAGCTGGTCTTGGACATTGCTGAACGAGAAAAGTGGCCAGAACTTTATCTCTATACTGACTCATGGACGGTGAGAAATGCCCTGTGGGGGTGGTTGCAGCAATGGAAGCAGAGCAACTGGCAACGCAGAGGTAAACCCATCTGGATTGCTGCACTGTGGCAAGATATTGCTGCCCGGGTGCAGAATCTGGTGGTGAAGCCACGTAGATGCTCATGTACGCAAGAGTTGGGCCACTGAGGACCACCAGAACAGCCAACAAGTGGATAAATCTCTAAGATTGAAGTGGCTCAGAGGAACTTAGACTAATTAATTATTTTTTTCCCCCATGACACTTCAGGCCATCAGGGCAGAGATGCAACATACAGATGGGCTCATGATCGAGGGATGGACTTAACAATGGACACTATTGCCCAGGTTTTTCATGACTGTGAAACATGTTCTGCAATTAAGCAAGCTAAACGTTTAAAGCCTCTTTGGTATGGAGGAAGAAGGCTGCAATACAAAAATGGGGAGGCCTGGCAGATTGATTATATCACATTCCCACCAACCCACCAAGGCGAGCACCATGTGCTTACCATGGTGGAAGTAACCACTGGATGGCTGGAAACATATGCTGTGCCCCACGCCACTGCCCGGAACACTGTCCTGGGCCTTGAGAACAGATTTTGTGGCGACATGGCACCCCAGAGAGAATTGAGTAAGACAATGAGACTCATTTCCGAAACAGCCTTATAGACATTTGGGTAGAAGAGGATGACATTGAGTGGGTATATCACATTCTCTACCATGCACCAACCTTTGGGAAAATCAAATGGGACAATGGGCTGTTAAAAAGTACACTGAGAGCAATGGGTGGTGGGACTTTCAAACATTGGGATAGACATTTACCAAAGGTTATCTGTCTGGTCAACACCAGAGGATCTGCCAACAGGGCTGGTCCAGCCCAATCAGAACTTCTACATAATGTAAAAGGGATAAAGTTCCTGTGGTGCATAAAAGAATTTGCTGGGGATGTCAGTCTGGGTTATTCCTGCTTCAGGTAAAGGCAAACCCACTCGTGTGACTGCTTTTGCTCAAGGACCCAGATATACTTGGTGGGCAGTGTTGAAAGATGGGGAAGTTTGATGTATACCTCAAGGGGATTTGATTTTAGGGAAAAACAGCCAATAAACTCAATTGCGTCCTGTTGCCTGCTATGTAATACTTTTATAGCCCACCAACTAGATGTCTTCAGGTCATCAGTGACTGGCCCTTTGACTGTCATCCCACAAAGAATGAACTTTAATGAAACCAGACGAGTTCTGCAGTAGAGGAATGATCATCATCAGCAGACAACGATCCAACACTGCACACAGCCTCTCCTGCTCTGAAAGACTGTTACAAGAGATGGAGCCCCACATTATGGATAGAATGGACTCAGCAGCTTTATAGGGATTGTCCATGCACTAAGGAGTGATATCTCTCTCTCTCTCTCTCTCTCTCTCTCTCTGTGTACGTTTATATATATATATGCATATATATGAGTGATGGTATATTGAAAATGTGGGATCTGAGCATGACGTGAATGGTATGGAATAAGGGGTGGATACTGTTATGGGTTCAGCAGCAGCAGTCTTTTTCCTCCTTAGTAGCTGGTGCAGTGCTGTGTTTTTGACTTTCAGTTTGGGAACAGCACTGATAACACTGATGTTTTTAGTTGTTGCAGTAATGCTTAGTCTGACCAAGAACTTTCTGAGTCTCAAGTTCTGCCAGGGAGCAGGGGAAGCCAGGAGGAAGCAGAGATAGGACTCCTGACCCAAACTGACCAAAGAGGTATTTCATACCACAGCACATCATGCCCAGGGTGTAAAAACTGGGGTCAGGAACCTGGAAGACTTAGTTCACAGCTCGTTTGGCGGGTAGTGAGCAATTGTATTCTCTTCCCTTGTATTTCCCTTGTCATTATTATTAGTGGTGGTAGCAGCAGTGATTTGTGTTATACCTTAGTTACTGAACTGTTCTTTTCTCAACCTATGGGAGTTAAATTCTTCCGATTCTCCTTCCCACCCCCTCCAGGATTGGGGGGAGGTGTGTGTGTGTGTGTGTGTGTGTTAGAAACAGGAGGGGAGTGAGTGGGTGAACTGGGTGAGTTATAGCTGGGTTTAAACGTGATACGTGCGTAGGGCATTGATAGGATTGGTCCTGTAGCCCACAATAATATTTGACCTACTGAATTTACCTTACTGTTGTGCGAACACTCAAAAGTCTTGTCACATGTTGGGGGGAAAAAACAGGGTGTTTGGCTCTTTCCAGTCTCTAGATAAAGGCAAGGGACTATCTAACCATAAAAAAAAAAGCCAAGTACAAACCTGAATTTTATTGGTTTAATTTTAGTTTTTTAAAAAGCTAAATAAAATTCCACAAAACCCACTGTGATTATCTTTCCTATAGGCTGGCTTATTTTAGCCTACCTTTGTTTTATAGTTTCTAGAAACATCCTCATTTCTGTTTTGTAATTATCACCTGGCTATTAATTATTAAAATTGTATATATGAAATTAGCATTAAGGAACCCATTTTGCACATTCTACAATACTCTAAGATAATCCATCAAGAATTTACAAGGACCTAAAGTCCTTCACAGAACAGCAAGAGACACCTATTTAGGAACACAATTTACAAGCTACTCTGACAGAGAACTCATTTTTTCAAGGACAATAGATTATATCTTTACAAAGCAGCAGACATGTAAAAAAATCTGTCATAGATGTTCAATGTATACCTTGAACTATATGAATACTGAAATCCATAAATCTGAGATTAGACATCTATATATCTAATTAGACCCAAGAAGACAATGGTACTTTTAAGTTTAAAAAGTGATGCTGTATTTTGAAAAATTGTTCTAAAACCAGATTTCTATTGCCTCACAATAATTCAGTTTCAAATATGTTCTTGCAATAGGGACAGATACTTTGCCCCCTCCAATTTATCTAAGAATTTGAAAAATGAATTGTTTCGAGCCCATCAATCTATGCCTAGAAAACAAATCAAACAAAGGCAATGCAACAAATAGAAAAATCAGACATGTTTTCTGTTTCTGCACTGTTTGTGCAAGGCCTGACATGAATAATTCTGGCCACCTGAAACACTTGAGCTGAGAGTGATCAGGCTGTGCAGAACCCAGCTGGGTAAGAAAGCAGGATTTGAGTGCAACAGGTCTTCTGAATGAGATGTTGCTCATATAGACAAAAAATAAACCAATGAACCACAAAAATTACAACTAGCTGTCTAAATATTAAAATAGATGTTTTGACAGTTGCTTTTTCAGAGCTGCTGCAACTATATCTGAGATAACTAGGGTTATCTGAAATCCCCATTTAATTTTGGGCTAACTGCAGATACTTAAAGCTTAGACCAAATATTTTCAGTTTCTAATTATGAAGTAAAAATGACTAATTTAAAATACACAAATCTGATATCTTAGACCTGAGCCTACGGATACATTTGAACCTTTGAGTGTTTCTTCCACTTCAGTCACTCATAAAGCTACTTAGTCTGAATGCTTGAGGTCAGCTTCCTAACTGAAGCATTAACAAATTGCAAGATGAGCAATAAGAGAATATAAAGCTTTTTTGAGTTGAGTACAAATTACGTTGTCTACCTGAAAGGTGTCAGCAGTATTGCATGAAGAAACATAAGTTCAGTGGCTTTTCTGTAAATCAATACAGAATATTTTAAGTCTTTTAAGATCTCATACAAGTTCAGCGGAATTTTCTGAATGTTTCTGCATGCAGCTTTTTATGAAGCATCTCCTTAGGGGACATTTCTGAAATCCCACTAGTTCTCAAGAAATCAGTTCCATGATACCCATGTGCATTAAAGGTAGCATACTAAGAAGATGTGGAACATGAAAAAAATACGCTTAATTATAGTATTTAGGTGAAATTTAATGCATAGAGAATACTTGCCATTCAAAAGAAAGCTTAAGGTTTTTTGCTTCAGCTGTAGAAAGACTGATATGTGCTTGCAGTATTACAAAAAGCAGCTGAAGCCTGCCAGAAAGACAATAGAGTGAAACCCAGCGCATGCTAACTAACAAAGATGCCTGGTGTGAAGGGATTGTATTAACTGCAAGAACACTTATTATACAGGTATATTTTCTTCCAGAACAATAAGAAAACATTACTACACTGTTCTTGGGATTAGAATAAAAATCAAATCTGCCAGGAAAAGAGCCCCAATTCCCTAAGGAGTCTGTTTTTCAAAAGAAAGAGAGTTCTTTTTCTATAGAGTCATTTTCAGTGATCAGAAAATTTCCCACTGCTGGAAAGGAACAGGCATTTGGCATGTTTCTTTTCTTTGTATCACTACACTTTACATAGTCTCTTATTGCACACAAGTTTAATACATTCACTAAATACACCAAGCTATAGACTGGCTTTAGATAGCAGCAGGAGGGTATTTTTTCACTTGTGATACACTGCAGAAAATACATGTCAGGCTTTACAATGACTCAGCTATTGCCCATTAAAATGTTCTCTGTCAAATGAAGCTTTCTATTATTCTAGTCAATTTTTTTAAAACCTTCTTAAACTCTAAAATACACAATTTCCAACATTTGGGGTTTTTCTGTTTGTTTACCATGTGCTTGATTATGAGAAAGAGCTTTGCTGTTGTTTCAGGCACTTACTGTCATTATGGTGTGCCTGCACATTCACATGTGATGTTTGTCCTTATGCACCAGATTGATCTGGAGAGGAGTAAAATCTGAGATTCAGAACTTATCTATCAATTATCAGAGGTAAATGCACTACGTAAGGATAGTGGACGTATTATTGTGTTATAGTGCAGTAAAGCACCCTGCCCTGGAAGGGAAAGGGTGGCATCACTTAATAGGTCTTGTCTACCTCCAACAGTTACGGAAGAGGGGCAAAGCAAATCTGAAATAGCTTAGCCAATATTGTAACAGTTACTTCTTTTTTATTTTATTTTTTTTTTTCACCAGGGAAAATGCTGGTTATTAGGCTAAATCCCAAAATGGGTACTTAGAGAAGAGAATCTTGATTGGATCCAGTTTGCTGCAATATTTAACTTATCTGAAGCCAAGATGGAGTACTTAAGCACAGAAGAAAAGCTGCAGCTATTGAGCAGGGAACTTACAGCCACATTTTCCCTTTGTATTCCCCATTAGTAACCACTTCTGACTATAGTCTGTCTCTATACCCAGTAGTTGTTATACTTAAAGTTGTACGATGCATGTTGAAATCCCATCCAAATGCAAAACATTAGTTTTTAAAGAGCTACAAATAGGTCAAATTACAGTTATGATTAAATAAGAATTTGAAGGCCTTTTTTATTTTTCTTTTCTTTCAAAATCAGAAATAATGAAATCCTGAAAGAGCTTTCAAGAGTATCCAGAGCCAAAATGCTTCACATGCTCATGAGCATGTAATGAAAATTCTTCCTGAGGACTTGAGATTGAGACTGTCTCAACACTGCAAATAGTCTATTTTCTTTTACCCTTATTCTGTCTCTTATAATAATGATAGCTGCAGGCAAGGTTGGTTTTGCTTTACTCATTTGCTTCAGTTATAACACGTCATGGTTAGCTTCTTTAATGGAGTGCTTGTAGATGAAGTTGTAAAAGTCATTAGCCACAGCTAGCAGATGCTAGGTATTGCTAGGATGCTGTTCCAAGAATTTCTTTTCTTTAATTATAATTCTAAATAAATCATGAGGTTTTGCAAACACAAGACTACAGTTATTGCATAAGATGAAAGATACACCGAATATTGGTTGCCTTTATGCAGCTCTTTAACCTCCTATTTCTTCTATGACTTGTTTTGTTGGTTTTTGAGGTTTTTTTTTTTTTTTTTTTTGGCCTTCACACAGAATCCCCATATGTACTTCTTCAATGCTTAAAAATCATTATTGCTTAAGATCAATACCGAGAAAATGTCTGTGGCTCTTTGTGGTGCACAAACAGATATTCTCTGAGTTTGTTTTGTTTTTTTTTACAATGAATACAACTAAAATTCCATTAAAAGAATAAAGGAAATATTCTATATTCAATTGCCTGTAGATTTTTTGTGATATTTTTGTGAAGCATAGATGTAATAGCTTTAAATATGCGCAGAGAAGATTATTTATTTGCCATAAAACTTGAATAAATTGGATCTTTTGCTCCTTGTTTCTATGGGAACAAGTTCTATTGAATAAACAGTCTTTGAATAATATTTTATCATTTCTAATCATATTAATTATAATTAATTATGCCACATTAAAATAATTTCAGTTGTAAAGAGAAACTTTAATATTGGTGCAAGCTTAAAAAATAGCCCAGTTAAGCTAAAGTAATTTATGCTATCTGTAATTTTTATTTCTATTGATACCAGAGCTAATTATTGAATGTTTGCATTTGAAACCTTAATGGGGTGATGTTCTATTGTGGTATTATGAAAAAATGTGAAGTAACCATGATGAAAGAGCAGAAGATGCAGAAAAATAGTTTCACTATGGAGTTTTTCTTGATCAGAACATCCCTGAATTTTTCCTGTTTCTTTATATAACTATTATCTCATTTTTTCTTTTTTTTTTTTCCTAAAGTAACAGATAAATGTCTGAAATATAATTTTTAATACAAATTAAAAATTTATGTTAACTGCAGTCTAGTCAGTTAGTTAACCTCTTATGTCTACATAAGACCAATGGAGTCCATCACAGAACAGCTCAGATGGATGAGCATGCAGAAATGAGCTCAAAAACGACACTAGGAAAATTACTTTGAAGTGCAAGAGCAGTGCTTAACCAAAACTAAATTGAATAAACCCAGTCTAACCAATACATATGACAAGAAAACAAACTACAACAGCAAAATAAAAATAAACCAAACCAAAACAAAAAAGGCATGTAAGTGAAGGGAGGGAGAACTTAATACCATTCTGCAGAAATTAAAAACAATGTAAAAAATTCATTAGCCTTTTTTTATGCTACATTGCTGCTGATCATCATATTTCTATTGTCATTACATCTAATTACTCATATACAAAGTATCATCAGTAAAATTTTGTTTAAAAAAAATTGAATTTACATGTAACCTTACTCATAATTACCCATCCTTTTCTCAATTATTTTACAGCAATATCAAGATCTCTTCCTCTTTAATTCCTTTTCATGTCAGAAAGTTGCCCAAATCATGACTTCAATATAAATTAAAGATCAAATGTTGAGTCAGAAAAAGAAGCAAATTCCTGGCACAATCTGCATCTGTTGTACTGAAATAGCAAAGTGAAATCTGAAAACCGCATGAATAGAACAATGTATTATTAGTTTACAAAAGCCAACTTTTAAAGTATTCTCATGACTACATATATTTAGAAAACACTGACTAGCAAAGTACTGTTCATGTTCTCCAGTGGTACCATTCATGATGACAGAAATAGAAATTTACTTTCATATTTTTCATCTGCCACCACTCAAATTTCATAAACCTGTCAGAATTTATCATCTACATTAGAAATGTTTCAGTAAGTTATAAAAAAACATTGCAGAGATTTTCATTTAACAGCTGGAATACCTAATGAATTTGAATAATGGTTCTATAATTGTAGCATGCTAAAGGATCAGAAGTTCTTTTTATTTCATACTAGAAGGAATTATCCACTCTCCATAAATATTTAAAATGCACACACTTGAAAATGTAACATTTTGCATTTGGCAACATGTATAAACACGATGACACCAGAGTAAAAAAATTCTCATTATAAGCTCCTTTGTTCTGTTTGCTTGCGATCTGTGATACTGTCTGAAATGGCAGGGCTTTTATTAAAGTAGAATGACAATAATTCTTTTTCAGTATAGCCCTGGATTTGAGAGACTGAAGTCATTCTTATTACAGAGAAGATAACACTCCTTGTAATACAGACTAGTCCACATTTTATCCCCCAAATAAGTGGCAAAAATATTTTTTATGTAATTTTGTAGACCTAGCACTTTAATTGTATAAGGCAAATAAAAGTTGCATTTGTTCCAAGACCATGTAACTAAAGCAATTACTTTTTACCTTTTCAGGGAAAAAACATCCTAGTGTAAATCCTAATGGACAGAAATGATCCTACAAATCAAAGTTTTAGCTTCAGTGGAGTTTGTAACTGAGACTGAGAACACTCCAAAAGGAGAAAAGCCACTTAAGGCGCTCATTTTGAAACAATTGAATGAGGTACTCGTCATCACAGCAGGAAAGAAACAGAAAGGATCTTCAAGCCTTTGCCTGTACAAGTAATTTATTTTAGCAATCATCTCCAAAGTTACACAGGAAACAATATGGAAAAGAATTAACTAATGAGAATTCATTAATCTAAACTTCAGCAGTCATTAGTTTATAGGAATGAGATGTATTGGAAGTTTCAATACTGCAAACAATATAAAAGAAATGTAGAAGAAGATGATTTTTACAGTCAGCTAGAAATAACTTACATAAGCATCTTAACTAGGATGAAAATGTCAGGAAGTGCAACCAGCAGATAGAAAATACATATGCCAAAGAACCCAAAGCATTGCTTTTGTCACTGCTTTGTCAGAACCAATCTTCTAGTTAAGGGCTATGCCAAATAACTAGCAATCATTTTAGAAGTTCCAGAGGATTTCAAAAATGCTTTATACACTTTCCATCTTTAAAAGCAAAAGAACCTGTTTCTGGTAACTATCAGTAGTTAAGTTTATCTTCTGTCTGGTAAAATGCAAAGTGAGTATGCTATGCGATACATTAGAAAGCTGCAGAAAGCAATAGGACTACAGGAAAAGCAGTAAGAAATAATAAAATTCTCAACAGAAAATAGTTTACAAATTAGAAGTAGTAGAAAGCTAAGGAGAAATGGAAAAATAAGTGGTCAGAGGAAGAGAAGGTAGCTATTGAGGAAGCAAACACAGACAGAAAGGATAGGAAGTGATGACATAAGGAGTAAAGGGCCAAAGTTTCAATGGGTAGGAAATGATCATAGAATCATAGTATAGTTAGGGTTGGAAAGGACCTTAAGATCATCTAGTTCCAGCTCGCCTGCCAGGGGCAGGGACACTTCCCACTAAACCATGCCACCCAAGGCTATGTCCAACCCAGCCTTGAACACCACCAGCAACGGAGAATTCACAACTTCCCTGGGAAACCCATTCCAGTGCTTCACCACCCTTACAGTAAAGAATTTCTTCCTCAGATCCGATCTAAACTCACTTTCTTTAAGATTGAACCAATTACCCCTTGTCCTCTCACTACAGTCCCTCATGAAGTCTCCCCCCAGCATCCCTATATGCCCCCTTCAGATACTGGAAAAGATACAAAAAGGAATTAAGACTGGAGGGCAAAAATATATTTTCGACAGCTAACAAAAATAATTCTGCTTTTGCAGTTTGTGTCAGTAATGACTAAATGTAATCAAATATCATGCTAAGCATCTCAGGAAAGTTATGGCATTTCAGATATCCAATCTTTTACATATTTAAAAATTAATCTCCAGTCTTTAGAAACATACTCCCCTGCCTCATCCCAGATGGTCAATTTTATTTTTGTGCTATAAACTATGCACTATTCAAGCAGCTCCTCTGTAATATAAAGTGGGTCACTTTAGTGACTTTAGTAGCCCTATTCAAAATCAGGGCCACAATAAAATTATTTCAATTTAAAGGTAAAAATGTGTTTTTTATATAACAATCACCAGATGGAAACACATGATCTATTGAAAAAATACCTGCAGACACACCAGGTAGCAACAGGATAACTTCTTTGATACCTGACAGTGTTTTTTTGCAAAAAAGAGTTTGTGAGTCACTGACACAACTGACAATTTCAATTATCATTACTAATCTAAAAGCTGAATAAAAAAACAAAGAAACCCTCATTTCTGCTTTACTGAATGGCAGCCATTTTGAACACCACCTTAGGAACTTATGAAGTACACAATGAAACTAAAAAAATTATCACATTAATAAATTCAGAGAAGCTTTTTTGTTCACCTTTATTTTTTTTTAGTTCTTTTTGTCTCTGCATTTAATGTCATCTTCATCTTCGTTTTGCCAGGTTTGTGCAATACAGAACTTCTTTACATAAGCAAGCTTGCAGTTTATGGCATGTTCCCAGAATACAGTTTTGGTGTCTTTTGGGGGTATATATTTTGTGTTGGCATAAATAAATATTTAGCAAGACATTGAAAAATCCATTTTAACTGTCTTTCCTAAACAACATATCAAACAAAGATTTTATTAACATTCAGAAACATAGCAAAGAAAAAGTCTAGGTTTTAAACCCATAGGTCTAGGAATTAAGATCTCTGCACAAGAAATCATATTTATGGTTTGCTACATCTTTCTGCAGAACCTGTGAGACACACTCTCATTTAATGTCTTTTAATTTTTCCTTGTTTAAAATGCTTCCTCATAGAGATGCTGGAATGTTTAACTTCTCTTATGAAGTACTTTGGAGGGTTATTTTAATGCAAAAAAAAAAAAAAAATTAAATTAGATACAAGGTCTTTCACACACACATGCAAAGACTGAGCATCTTATTTTTAGCAACAGTTTGATCCGACTTTCTTGATGAAATCACAAGAACAAATTTGTCCTAAGGTAATTTAGGTTTAAACAGCATATGACAAGGATTAGAAATTGTTCCCTACATTTTCCTCTGATTATCTTTCACCATGGCTCTCCAGCAGTAAGAAGAGTGTTTTGTCAATTCTTTGCTCCCCAGCTGTCGTGGTTTGAGGCCCCTCAAACAGTTCTGTGCACCCCCCCCCCCCTTTTCTTCCCCAGTCCCGGGGAAATGGGTAGGAGAATCA